>QLPG01007783.1:0-13855 GCA_003314385.1 Gomphus sp. MG54 | reverse complement strand
TCCCTTCGACCTCGAACACCTCAGTGACCGGATTGATCTATTCCGTGACCTACCCTAACTTCCGGCGCCTCCGTCCCCGTCCGTAATCCGCTCGACTCCGATCTCGGTCTTCGGCCCCATTACGGACCTTCGCATTAGCCCGGAAGACCCCTTCGGAAGTACTAGCTAAGCGCCTGACACGCGGACTTAACACTAGGTCAAGTTCTCAGATCAACTTGTACAACAAATTCCTGGGCTTATATAATAGCCATTACATAAAGGTCAGCTCAGAAGCATGGCTCATATGCTAATAATATTTTGTGACTTGACCAGTCACAAAACTACAAGCCATGGGAATATTACTTTTCTTTTATTATTAGTGACTACAAGGGTGACACTGTGACTTCCAGGAGATTCCAGGACTTTCCATTCCTTTCTGTAAACTTCCCACTAATTTCTAGAAGGTCTTGCCTTATTAGGGAGTTACACAATCAGCTTAGAATTAGTATATATAGAGACTAGTTCTGTAGTATAAAAGCAATCAATCTTATCTTCACCTGTAATCTGCTAGATTATCGAAGTGCTACCAGCACTCTCTTAAGTTGGTCACCAACCACTAAGACTTATTGCCAGAGGTTTGTTCGTGGAATAAATCTCAAACCCTTCTATGCAGTGGAAGGTTTCTTTGCTAAAATATAAAAGGTACATAAAACATCATAAAAGAACTAAACTAGAATTTATAGAACATCCGTGGAAATAATCCTAGGCAAGGGTGGAATAATAGTTCACAAAAATAAACTATTATTCCTACATGTCATTGACAAGTCACCTGCAAAGGCCCCCTCTAAACAATTCTTTTTGGACATCAACCCAGACAGGCAGTAGCTTGCTATTGTCTTGTCAGAGAACTTGATTAGGCTTTCTTCACACCAAAGTTTTGTCACAGCTCTCAAGTTACCCCATTTATGGTTCTAAAACAATGACTTTTAAACTTCGGCCCCCTCCATGGAACCCTTCCGGTAGTATTTCCTTAAGCACCTGACATGTAGATTTAACAGTATATATGTACTCACACTCCTGATCATCATGACAGACAAAACATGTGCATGATTCCTATGGAAAATCACCAGACCCTCCTCTACCATGCACCCATACCTCAGAATCCACAACCCCCTGGCCCTAACCTCTCCACACCTCAGGCCCCCTCTGAACACCTGGGCAATATGCCAAGCCTCACCAAAGCCATTGCTATGCTGGCAAACAACTTGACCATCCCCAGGAAATCAACTTCTCCCACAAAGATCCAGAATTCAGACCCCTTCAAGGGTTCTAACCTAAGGAAAATACAAACATTCCCCATGCAGTACAACACAATCTTCCATGACTGCCCTGATGTCTTTATCACTGTGGACAATACCTCCACATGATTCTTCATACCTTATTGTTCTCCATTCCTTATGCCACCCTGTTCCACATCTTGCTTCTTAACCTATATAAGTAGCAGATGTATGTAGATAGTTCCTCACTCTGAATATCAACTTGGTTTGCAACCCCTTGTCTGCCCTCCTCTTGTCTAAAGTCATTCACTCAAGCCGACACTCTCAGCACCTTCATGGGCCTCTCCTCTGTCCAAATCAGTAACACACATGGAACAGCAGGGTGCAACGCACGAGCACATTGAAGCCTAGTCATGCCAAATGGTTTTCAGGACTTGACCAACTCCTCTGCTTTACCCAGTCATAACAAAGACCAACTTTGGCCCCCATAATCCAGAAGACGAGCCCAAACAGACCTCAAAAGACTTTGCATATGTGATAACCAATGTACCACAAAGTATATGGTTGAATCCAACCAGCTCACCACACATACTGTAAGGGCAACCTAAGCAGGCGTTCTACCCTAAGGGGGTGCACTGGCGAAGAGGGATCCAAAGTTTTAGTATGGTACCTAATACATAGGGGCTAGCCTACCTGGCAAAGGGGGATCCAAAGAGAAAACTCTAGGGAACCCTTCACCCACTGACTACTGTATATAAGCACCATTGCTATGGCACTCCATGCTCTACTGGGCATCACCCTCTGTACCAACCGGGAAGTTCCGCCAGGGCCTCGACCCTGAGAACAAATGACGAAAGGGGAGCCAAGAGTTACAGTCGACCCTCCTGAAGGGTACTTGCCAACAGGGATGATGGTTCGGTGTGCAGTACACTCGGTACTGCCATGAGTGGGTCGAATGGACTTTGGTCGGCCGGTGTGGAGTGCAGGTGGGTCGGTGCTGGTCAGGGTTCATGATCAGGGGTTCCCCTGATATCACCCCCCCTCTAGAATGCGGCGTCCCTGATGCATTGATCCCCACAGGCAGGACTGGGGTGCGGGATCTAAAGGCAGATGCATCCAAGGTGTGGATTTGGCGTGGGGCACCCGGGTGCAGATAGTAGAAGTTGGCAATAAGGTCAGAGGCCTGGACGTTGCTTTCGTTCTCCCATGAGTTCTCCTCGTAGCCATAACCTTTCCATTTGATAAGGAATTGTAATTGATTCGCTCTCATCCAGCTGTCGAGTACTTGTTTGACTTTGAAGTGCTCCTTCATCGACGAGAATCGGCTGTGGTGGAAGGGGCTGTTGCCTACCTGGGATGGGGTCTGCTGGGGCCGGAGTGAGTTTAACGACAGGGAAGACCAGGTGAAGACGGCTCAAGGCCTTCAGGAGATGAAGTCAGTATGTGTGAGACCCTACTTGTTCCTCCACGAGATAGGGGCTGAGTTGCCTGTGTACTAGTTTCTTGGACAGCCGATTGGTGCCAATATTGCTAGTGTTGAGGTACACCTTGTCACCTGGGACGAATGTCAGTGTCAGCTGGTGCCTACGGTTGTAATAAGTCGCCATATCATCCTTTGCCTTTACCAGGGCCACCTTCGCTTCCGAAAGTGCCCCCTCCATCCGCTCCTTGAACTCGTTTACAGACTCAAGGCGCAATGGGGGTTGGTGTGGTTCAAATCCCATCTGCGGGTGTCTACCCATGTCCAGCAAGAAGGGGGACTCCCGAGTCAAGGTGTGAACATGATTATTGTACTGGAATTTGGCTAGGGGTAGGAGGTCATCCCAGTCGTCTTGTCTCTTGTTGATGAAGAGGCACAAGTACTGTTCCAGTTCTTGGTTCACTCGTTTGGTCTGACTATCCGTCTGCGGGTGGTAGGCTGTAGAGGCCACCAAGCGAATGCCTAGTAAGCGGTAGAGCTCCCATGTGAACTCGTGGACGAACTGCACTCCTCGGTCAGACACCACCACCCTCGGCAACCCGTGCAGCTTCCAAACATGGTGTAGGAAGAGTCGTGCTGCTCCGGCCGCCGTTACTGTCATGTGAGTCGGTATGAAGTGTGCCCGTGTCGATACCGAGTCTACCACATTCATCATGGCATTGTACCCGTACACGTTAGGGAGCTCCACTAGGAAGTCTACACTTATGGTATCCTACCATGTCTTGGGGATCGGGAGCGGGTGGAGTTCTCTGATGGGTCGTTACCTCTGGACCTTCGTTCGTAGGCACAGGTTGCACGTCTTGGTGTACTCGCCGATGTATCGAGATATGTGAGGCCACCAGTAGTTTTGGGAGACAAGTTTGAGGGTCTTCCAGCGACCAGGATGCCCAGCAACCCTTGAGTCATGGTGATGGGCCACTATCTATTGCCAGAGGCCTCCCACATCTGGAATGTATGCCTTCCCTTGGAAGGTCAACAACCCATCGGCCTCTACCCATTTGGCCGAAACCAATGACCTCCCTCCTGCTTCCTGTAGTTTCCTCACCACCTCCACTACTTTGGCCTCTAGTATCCCTCCGGTCAGCACCCTCTTCAGTTCTCGGGCGATCCCTCGCTCTTCCCCCTCCAGTGCCACTCCTTCTAGGGCCCATATCGTGAACAGCTCCGGTCAGAGCAAGACTAGGTCTCTATTGTCGCCTGCACCCGACCCATGGTCTGACTGACGCGAGAGCATGTTGGACTTCCCCATCGCTACTCCCGGTCTGTGCCGCAGGTCAAAGTTGAAGCATGAGAGGTAGAGGGACCAGCAGGCTTGTCGTTGGTTCAACTTCTTCGAGGATTGGAAGTATTCTAGGTTCTTGTGGTCGGTCCAGATCTCGATGCAGTGTTCAGTGCCCTCCAGGAAGTATCTCCACTCCTCCAATGCTTGGATGATAGCGAGCATCTCCTTGTTGTGGATCTCGTAGTTCCTCTCCACTGGGGAGAGGCTTTTCAAGTAAAAGGTGATTGGGTGCCACTTGCCATCCTCATGTGACTGCTGCAAAAGGACCGCCCCCATGGCTATGTCAGAGCTGTCCGCTTCTACTCGGTAAGGGCAGGTATTGTTGGCAAACCCGAGGATGGGCACCGTCGTGAACTTCGTCTTGAGCCCTTTGAAGGCCACCTGTTCCTCATCTCCCCACTTCCACTTGGCATCCTTCTTCACAAGTTCAAACAATGGCCTTGTGTGGTGCGAGAATTTCTCGATGAACCTCCGATAGAAATTGGCGAAGCCCAGAAAGGCCTGTACCTCCTTCCGGTTCGAAGGAGTCGGCCAACCTGTGACTCCTTCTACCTTGACAGGGTCCATTTCCACTTTGCCATGAGATATAATGAGGCCCAAGTACTCGATCCTGGTCCATTCAAACTCACACTTCTCTAGCCAAAGGTAGAGCTTGTGGGCCCTTAGTTGTTCAAGAACCTCCCGAATGACTTGCCGATGCTCTTCGAGGGTCTCAGTGAAGATGAGGATGTCATCTAGGTACACACACATGTGTCCCTCCATTACGAGGTCCTGGAAGATGTCATTCATCATGGTCTGGAACATCGCAGGGCTATTAGTGAGGCCGAAGAACATGACAAGGGGCAACAGTCCCCGGTTCATGTGGAATGCCACCTTCCACTTGTCTCCCTCCTTAATCCGTACATTATTAAACCCCCATCGCACATCTAACTTGGTAAAGTACTTGGCTCCTTGAAGTTGCGCAATGAGCTCTGAGATGATGGGAAGGGGGTACTGGTTCTTCACCATCGTCGCATTGAGTACCTGATAATCCTGGACCAGTCGGAGGGAGCCATCCTTTTGCTTAATGAGGAACACGGGGCTTCCCATAGGGGATTTCGAGGGGCAGATGCACCCCGTGTGCAGGTTCTCCCATAAGAACTCATCCAGTTCTTGCTGTTCGCTTGGAGAGAGAGGGTACACTTTACAGGTCGAGAGTTTTGCTCCAGGCTCCAATTCAATCGTGTGGTACCATGTCCTCTGCTCGGGGAGAGAATTGAAGGACTCCTTCTCGAAGAGGTCATTAAAGTCTTGGAGATAGGGCAGGACCATCCCTTTCTCCTTGGGAGGGGTACTCCGGAGTGCCTGTTCAGCCAGTTGCTGCGCAGTTGTGGCGGCCACGATGGTAGCGATTGGAACGTCTGGGGGGGCCACGGTCGCAAAAAGGCAATCACCTGGTTCGAGGAAGGGCACACCATCATCGGTACCTTTGCAGTCTTCAGACTCGTCGGTCATCATGCCTGGCAAGGGGCCGGTCCGAAGGGTCCAAACTGCCATTTCCTCCCAATGTTCCTTCTCTAGCTTGACCTGGCAGATGTGGCATTAGGTGGAGCACCGGCTTAGCGTGACTTCTTGCATACACCAGTTGACTTTGGGGTTATGATCGCAAAGCCAGGGATAGCCGAGGATCATGTTGTGCGTCCCTAGGTTGGTCACAGCAAACACAGCCCGTTCCAAGTGGTCTTGGTAGCATAAGATCACATCGACAACGTGTCAGATTGCTCCTCCCTCGTTTGGGGTACCGTCGACATTGTACACTGGTACGGGTTGAGTTAATGGGTGCAAGTTCAATCTTTCGGCGATCGCGAACTTCCGGTCTATGAACAGTCCTGTGGGTCTGCTGTCTAGTAGGGCGGTTACTCCCTTAACCTCTGCAGTGTCGGTAGTCTGTATCTCTACCTTGAGGTTTAGGGAATTTGGCGAGGGGGTGGAAGCCACTACATAATGTTTCGGGAGACTGCATTCCCAACTTTTCAACCTAGGAAGGGGAAATGGTGGTTTCGGTGGAGTCGGTTTAGGAGTGTCTGTATCGCTTACGGCTGAGGCATCATCGTCTGAATCCAGAGTTGTATTCTCCATATCAGAGTCTATAGACAGAGCAGCAAAGCGATTAAACAAGGGCAGCGAGGGCACATCCTTCACTCGCTGCCTTGGGCAAAATCCCCCAAATCCACATCTTCAACCTCCCCAGCCTTGTCGGTATCTCAAAGGTCCACAGAGACCATCCAGTACTCTAGCATCTCTTCACGCTCTTCTGCCATTATGAAACGCACATCATATGCCTGAGGGCATTCTCGGACAAAGTGGCCGGCCTTGCCATATTGTTGGCACATGAGTGGCAGAGGATACCACCGCCTGGTTGCATCAATGTCCATCGGCGCAGGCCCAAGGGGTGGCATCAGGGTAATGAGGGCCGATGATGTTCTAGGGGGAGCAGGCACTGCTTGCTTGGTTGTGGGTTTGACAGGCTTTCGGCTGGGCTGTGGCACTGAGGCATATAGTGATGGGAATCGAGGCCTCTGAAAGGCTTCGTTTGCTGCGCATGTGAGGGCCACCACTTGTGCTATGGTGTACCATGCCAATATGTCATCATCCTTCGGTCTCCTGTCTAGCATCAGCGCAATGTGACTTTGGATAGTGGGGTCAAGGCCTCATCGAAACTTCATGACGATGGACTGCCCATCTGTGTATTCAGCCTTTCCGACTAGGTCTTCGAATTGGTCAATATACTCGTCGACCAAACGCTTGCCTTGGTGGTACTGGCATGACTCTAATTGGTTTGCTGCCTCAGTGGCCTCGTGCAAGGGGTAGAAGTGTTCCCAAAAGACTTCCATGAAGGCCTTCCGGTTGGCATAGAGCGGCCTGCTGGTCTTTGCTTCATGTGTGAACACTTGGCTAGAGAAGGTCGCTGCTCTTCCTGTCTTCTTAAAGGACAGTGCCCAGAGGATCTGAGACTGCTTGTCGGGAAAATCGGCAGCACAGACGCCGAGGTACAAGGTGCAAGACTGCATAAATGCATGCCCGTGCAAATGGTCACCATCGAACTCGGAGGGCTTGGTGGGTTCTACCATTCGTTTTGCGGGCTGCCAAATGCGGGTCTGGAGGCCTGCCACTAGATTCATTGTGGTTGCCTGTAGCACATTCAGCCTCATCTCTAGGTCCTGCTTCTCTCTTCTTTCTCTTAGCAACTCCTGTTCTATGCTGGCCAGTCAGTCCAATAACTCCTGGGCCAATGGCAAGTCCATGGGGAGTAAGGTTTTCGTAAGTGAATGAGGAGGGGCTGCTGCTGTCGCTACTTCTGAAGAAATTTGATTCAGAGTCATACAAAGGAGCAGCCGGTTATCGAAGGAGAGAGTTGTCTACTGTAAGGGCAACCTAAGCAGGTGTTCTACCCTAAGGTGGCACACTGGCGAAGGGGGATCCAAAGTTTTAGTATGGTACCTAATATATGGGGGCTAGCCTACCTGGCAAAGGGGGATCCAAAGAGAAAACTCTAGGGAACCCTTCGCCCACTGACTACTGTATATAAGCACCATCGCTATGGCGCTCCACACTCTACCGGGCATACCGACCGGGAAGTTCTGCCAGGGCCTCGACCCTGAGAACGAATGACAAAAGGGAAGCCAAGAGTTACAGTCGACCCTCCTGAAGGGTACTTGCCAACAGGGATGATGGTTCGGTGCGTGGTACACTTGGTACTGCCGTGAGTGGGTCGAATGGACTTTGGTCGGCCGGTGTGGAGTGCAGGTGGGTCGGCGCTGGTCAGGGTTCATGATCAGGGGTTCCCCTGACACATACCCATTGGGATGACTCTGCTCTCTGCCACCAGTTCTACAATGGGCTCTTCAGGAGAATGAAGAACAAAATCTCCAGGGTAGAGAAACCACAATCACTACTCTAGCTTCCCCTCCTGTCTCAGTCTATTGATGCTTGACACTGGGAACAACAATCAGAAACCACCAAGGAACCCACCCAAGCATCTGCCGATCAACACTCTTCTGACCTCAGGAAAGACAGAAAATTTACACTGCAGGAATGGCAATGCCATCTCAAACAGGACCTCTGTCTCTTTTGTGGCAAGACAGGCCACATACTCAAAGAATGCCCAAAGCCCTCTTCTACAGCCACCAAGGGGTGCACCACCTTGACAATGGTGGGAGAAGAGAAAACCCCAATGGAACTTAGACTCAATGTGTCTGCTCTCTCAAATCCAAACTCGCGAACTATCCATCTAACCTCCAATTCCCTGCCATGCCACTGTCTAAACACCCTCATTCTCCCCATACCTCCACACCTTCTGGCCTGCCCTACCTCTCATACATATGTGAATCTATGGTCCACATTCCCTATTTCTATGATCCCATATCTCCCTGTTCCTATTCCTCTATCCCACTGTACCTCTGTTATATCCATTAGAATGGCTGTATTTTAGAGAGGGGACAGTGATACCACAGGGGCATACCCCCCTTGTTTTGAAGATACATTGAGAACAATGTATGATAGAAAGGGGGTGAAAGCCTAGGGGTCCTGTTACAGCTGAAAAACATGGGAAGGCTAGATGAGCAGCTGTAAACTCACAAGCCCATAACCCTGATACTGATGTGGAGCTATGAGGACCAAGCCTGAGGTCACTACCCTTGGTGATGGCCTAGGTGCAGACTGAGACATAGCACAGGTTTAGACTCCAACCCAACCTAGAGGATGACCTGCACCTAGTGAGGACCTATAGGTCTCTCAGCAATGACTCAGGCTTGGGCCAGAGGCTCAGCAGAGGGATAAAATATTTTTTCCAATGATTGAGAACACCTTGCCATAAAGAGGGGGTGATGTCAGGGGACAGCCCTTAGGGCCTATTTCCTATTCCTTTATTTTCCTTATATTTCCCTTTAATTCTTCCCTTGTATCTATTCTCTCTTTTTCTTATTTATATTACTGACTACTTCTCTATTGCTTGTACTTGTTGTGACATAGTAGCTATATAGCTAGTAATTAGATAAGAGGATCCTTACCCAGTTCTCTACCTAAGCCTGAGCAGAGTTGGTACTAATGGAGAGTTGTACTTATAGTGATGTAGACATGGTAATTGTGTTAATCAGTAGGAATATGATTTTGGGAGTGATCCAAGGATGACTGTAACTAGATCATCTTTAGTAAGTACAGAGTTCATTCCAGCAAGTTGTTCCTGCATCTGTTAAGAACACAAGCAGTGAGGTTCTTAATACATATATCTCAGCAAGGTTAAAACTTGGCAGAGGTTTAAAATAGGGCTTGGCTTCAGCTTATATGCTGTACCTTCCAAATCTCATTGTATCCCTAACTTCAGACAGAGGTTCAGAGTGGAGCAAGGTTGTGGAAACTCTTTGGTAGAAGCTTGGAGACTGAGTGAGGATTGCCTGGTCAAATTCTAAGTTGACTATCAGAATACCAAACTTCTATATTACATGTGTATTATATACTAGTATATATTTCAAATTCCAGTAGAGTTTGGCAACAGAGAATAAGGGAAGATACAAATGGGGAAAGGTTCTCCAACCAAAGAATAAGAGAGAAAAGGTACAAGAGGCTGAGTGAACTTTGTGACCAAGCTACTGTAGGATCTGAATGGATCTTAAGCAGGATCTTGATGTACTTCTGTTTCAGGAAATGGTAAGCAAAGTTGAGTCGATTGGTGAGATAAGGAGATGGAAATTAAAAGGTGTTTAGTGATAAAGATCAGATGAGATTATGACCAGTGAATGATGGGTACAATGTCTAGTTAGAAGGCTGAGGATTGGTGGCAGAGGTTGTATAGACTTGTTATAGCCCATGCCTTCAACAACCCACACTAACCCCCACAACCACCCTCCCCTATTCCGAGACCTTTCTGACCAAAAGGACGAAGGATTGTTTTCCGTAGTCCCTGTCCCTGACAAGTCCAACCGATAATCCATGTTCCCACCCCTGTTCCCGTCATGACCAAGACACCATCCTCAAGTCTGTCCCCGACCGAAGACTCAATACTTTGATAACCGACGCGCAGGACCATAGCGTACCTCATTCCCTTGTTTTCTCTTTTATATTGACCCCTTGTACTCCCTTTTTCCTTGTTTTATGACCGGCAAAGATAGTACAAGGATAGTTGCATGTATATAGTCTCCCAGTCGACTAGACTGTTCGCTAGTACGAATATCAACTTAGTCCACCTAGTTTCTGATTCATTCTGGTAAACTTCCGTCTCCTCTCCGAAATTAGGGACAGATGATCGAGGAGGGCACAACACATAAGTTGAAGCCAAGTCCCTTTGACCTCGAATACTACAGCAACCGGATTGAACCAATCCGCGGCCGGCCCTAAGCTTCCAGCGCTCCCGCACCTGCCCTTAGTCTGTCCGACTTCCGTCTCCAGTCCTCGGCCCCGTTACGGACCTTTGCACTGACTCGGATTGCCCTTTCAGAAGTACTAGCTAAGCGCCTGACACGCGGACTTAACAGTATATTCGTACTCACACTCCTGATCGTCACGGGTTTAAGACCAATCATGCGTTCACAAGCCCTACAGACAATCACCCAGGCGTCTGCCCGCCGCACATCCATCCCCCGAGAACTGCCCATCCCTGGACCAAGTTTTCAGATGCCTCAGACCCCCGCGCACCCCCCGGAACCCTCTTCAGACTCCGAATTCTCGAACATGGACTTACGACCGCGCTTGAGTATGACCAACCCGTTCCTTGTAAACCCCACGGTGACCAACCAACTGTTACCCCCAGAGATGCCCTCCAGTTCAGGATCATCCTCAGCAGTACCAACCACATCCAGATCATCATCCACAGTACCCCCTTACCTGGCATCTCCCCCCTTTGTACCACCACCATTCACACCACCACCGCACACCGTCCCCCCACAGGCTGCACCACCATTCGTTGCACCACCCCCACTGTACCACCACCCGCTGCACCACCACCCGTTACCCAGCCCCCCCCTCGTACCACCTGCCATAGCACTACCCCCTCCACCACCAGGAGAAGCCCCCGGCAGGGGGCCAAACAATGTGCCCGACCTTACCCAGGCCATCGCCATGTTAGCAAGCAATCTGGCCTCCCCTAGAAGATCAGCCCCCCATGCCACCAAGGTTCGAGACCCAGATCCCTTCGACAGATCCGATTCGAGGAAGCTACAAGCCTTTTTAGTGCAGTGTATGCTGAACTTCCGTGACTGCCCTGACGCTTTCGACTCCGACAGCGCCAAGGTAACCTATGTGTTATTGTACCTGGCCGGTACCGCCCTAGACTGGTTCGAACCAGCCCTCACTGCCCCCGACGAGCCAGACTGGCTCTACGACTATGACGAGTTCGTTTCCAAACTCAAGACCAACTTTGGACCCCATGACCTGGAAGGAGAGGCCAAAGCGGACCTCGAAAAAACCTCCACATGCATGACAACCAGCGCATCACGAATTATGTAGTCGAATTCAACTGACTAGCCACCTGCATCCACTGGGGCGACGCCGCACTCCGTCGGCAATTCTACAACGGACTTCCCAGAAGGATCAAGGACGAGATCTCTAGAGTAGGAAAACCGCATTGCCTACTCCAACTCCGCCTCCTATCCCAATCCATCGACGCTCGTTACTGGGAACATCGATCAGAAGTCGCCAGAGAATCCGCCTCTAACCGGAACTTTGACCGCCCATACGATAGAGGAAGAACCTCCATGAACACGTACTCCGCCCCTAACACAGGCAATAAGACGGCCAATGTAGGCCAACCCATGACACCATCCAGTGGCAGCAGGACTACCACGGACCTTTTGTCCAGATTAGGGAAAGACGGAAAACTTATGCCACAAGAATGCCAATGCCGATTTGAACAAAACCTCTGCCTCTTCTGTGGTAGATCGGGTCACACAGCCAAAGAATGCCCGAGATCCCCTACCACGGTCACCCAAGGACACGCAGCCTCTATAACAGAAGAAGTCGAGGAGGAATCCAAAGCACCGGACACCTCAGAATCTGAAGATTAGACACAGGCCCCCGGCTCCAGCGCCAATCGTTCGCATTGAACAATCGACAGTGCTCACAGAGCAAAACAAACAACGCATCCACTCTCTTCAGTTCCCAAAACACCCATGACCCCATCGATAAGCTTTGACCGTGACCCTCTGAAAATCCGTCAAAGATTCTAGTTACCGGACACCACATGCTCACCCACCACGATCCAACGATCGATAGGGTATTGAGTACTACATTGTTTAGCCTATGTCCAAATTGACTCTTGGTACCTGAGCCGCAGCGCTCAAATTTGACCCTCGAGAAATTTCCACTCAGGAAATCGTGACCCTCAAAACCGCACCACCCCTTAGACAAGCGGTACCACTTGTAGATCTCTTGCTTAGCCTAGACCCCTGTTGATAACATGATAAATTGACTAAAGAAAAAAAACCTTGACACAGTTACTACCAAACTCGCATTTTTGCAGGACTCCCCTGAGTTGTTTCCGACCCTGTCCTAGCGACAACACCACGACGACCATGACCAAGACCACCACGAATCCAACCATGACCATTATTGATTTTCAAGCAACTACAACTAGTTATCATAGAACACGGAATGATTAATATCTGGATCGGAAGGATCGTATTGCTGGAACAAGTCCACCCCTTGCCCTTTCCTTCCTCACCCAGCCCCAACACCGAGTCGACCGGATCGATTGACCACCCTGCCTTGGGCGTTACATCCACCATGCCCAGATCGAGTTCCATCCGATCCCCCGTCGCATGAGTAGCTGGAGCTTGACCGCCGCACCGACAGTTCCACTTTGGACGGTCCCGATTGTCAGTGTGGATAGCATTCTGCATCTCAGAAGCATTGGACAGCCTCTTGACATCCGCCCCCAGGGCTTGAAGATGGGCGTCCATACCGACCAGAGCCTCCTGGATCAATCCCAGAATGGCCACGATCTCTGCGCAGCCAACCTTCGGGGGAGGGGTAATCACCACTTCCACCTGGGACCTCTTAGAGGAGGACGCTTCAGGGACGTCCTTGTCCTCCCGACCCCACTTCTTCATAGCCGCCCCTCGAACAACCGGCACTCCATCCACCTCACACCACACCCGACTGGCCCGGCAAGGGACACAGGTCTTTGCCACTGTCGTCCACCTGCACTGTTTCCCTCGCTTGCGACAGAGATCGCAGGCCTCCATCCTCAGATACGAAGAGTGCTCCAGGACAACAGTCTGATACAAATCGGGGAGATACTGAGTCAATGCCCGACGACTGGATTCAATGGGTCCGAGACCCACCTTCCTTCTGACCTCCCACGCCTTACGAACCACTTGATTCTCGAGGTCTTTCTGTGCCACAGAGATATGAGCCCCCTCCTCCTTGCGCTCCCGATGTTTCCGGTCCATGTTCAACACAGCGGAACCGGGTCCGACCATGGGTACCGAACAGTGTTCACCCCCGGAACGCCCCCTGGATGGAGACCAGATGGTTTCCCAACCCACGGACGAACAATGGTCCGACACAGAATCTTTGGAACCCCCAAAAATTGGCTCGTTCTCATCCTCCTCCGAACTCTCGTTTTCTGGCGCAAGTGAAAGGGCATGCTCCAGTAGCAATGCCTCTTGATCAATGGCATGGGCCTTTTCTTCCTCCTCCTTCAGCCGCTACTCCTCTACCTCCTTCAGCCACTGCTCCTCTACCTCCTTCAGCCACTGCTCCTCTACCTCCTTCTAGGGAATAGCACGGGTTAGGGTAACCCGCACGGTGACAGTAAAGCGACCGATCTCAACCATGTTCCAAATCAGACTCCGTCGGCGCTCA
>QLPG01007779.1:0-12774 GCA_003314385.1 Gomphus sp. MG54 | reverse complement strand
GAGAAAAATTAGGAATTCAAAAGCGCACAGAATGATACTGAAATCGATATATTATTACGATATATTGAGGTTGGTCTCTCAGGGGTGAGATGCAAGTTTGCACCCTACAGAGGTGAGATGCTGCAGTTTTATTGTTGGTGAAGTATAACCAATGGAGGCTTCATGCTCCCTTCATTGATTTACTGTGGGGGTGAGTCGATTATCATCCATACCGGCTGCGGATCTAGTACATGGGGGCATGATTGTGAGAATGGACGTGGCACAGAAAGCAGTGTCACTCAGAAGATACTATCAGGACTCGGTGAGGCCGAGGATTTGGTCAATGTCCTATAGGCCGTTTGAGGTGGCTAGGCTTCAACGTGCTCGTGCGTTGTGCCCTGCTGTTCCATGCGTGCCACTTCTTTGGACAGGAGTGGTTCTGGCGAAGGGGCCAAGGGTGTTGGCTTGAGTGAAGGACTTGGACAAGGAAGGGCAGATGAGGGGGTCTAAGCCAAGTTGATATTCTGAGTGAGGAACTATCTACATACATCTGCTACTTATATGGGTTAAGAAGCAAGATGTGGAACAGGGTGGCATGTTGAGGGAAGTGGGGTCGTAGCTCATATGTTTCTTCATACAAAGAAATGGCCTCTTCTAGACCTTTGTGTTGACCCAATTGCCCACATTGTGTCAATAGGTTAGAGGCGAGGTTGTTGAGGTCCCAAGCTCGATCAGGATGAGATGGAGGTCTTATTTCAAGTGCCTCTCAGAGGAGGAGAGTACTTTTTTCCAAGTCCTCGCATTGACTGGAATATTTATATCGGCTCGATAGGGCACAGGCGAAGTTGCTGAGGGACAAAGATCTATTAGGATAGGTTTTAGTTTGCAGTTCCAGTCCCTGTTAATATAAAGAAATGGCCACCTCTAGATCCTTGCATCAACCCAGCTGCTCAAATTGTATTGATAAGCTGGACACAAGGTTGTCGAGAGATATATATCGCTCAGGATGGGATAAAGGTGGCAGCTCAAGTGCTTGTCGGTGCTTGTCGATGGCTGTCTCCAGGTCCTCCCATCTGCCACATTGCATGAATCGCCTATATAGGCCCATGCCGAGGTTGAAAAGAGACAAATATGTTTGAGGATGGGATGGTGGCAGCAACTCAAGTGCTTCTTGGAGCAATCAAACAACCTCTTCTAGGTTCTCGGGTTGAGTTGATTTCATGAATCGTACCTGCAAGATGCATGCAAGGTTGTTGAGAATCCCTCAGGGTTGAGAGCAGCTTGTAGCTGTAGTGCCTGCTGATAAAGTGAAATAACTTCATCTAGATGTTCTGGACTATTCGACTGTGTAAACTGTATCCATCCAGTATTGGCGTGATTGAGGATAACTATGGCAGTGGTCTCAGTTGACGTTGCCATTGAGAGTTTACACCGTTTTCTGGTTGTAATGTTTCAAGTTTGTTTTCCATAGAGACACTATCACCAGTCTGGCCACTCTGAAAATAAATTATACAGGAGATATTATTGACTTGGTGTAGTCTACTATAACTAGGCGCACTTCTAGGGTTAAATGTGAGATATCATATTCTAATTGTTCCATGACGATGGTTTATTCTTCCTGGAACCAAGGGTATGAGCATTACACATCGAAAGTGGTCTGACAGTACTTACACGAGAGGGAAAGTTGTCGTAGTGGATAACAATTGAGGATAAGGATCTGCAGGGCTGAAGTTAGGAAGTTAGAGGTTGGGCCTAGACCATGCAGTGGTTGGTGGTGCTTGCCTGCGATGCTAAATGCACAGCCCTTTTCTTCCTTGTTTTGCATACTTTGCCTGCTTATGCTCTTATATGGTCTCATAAGTGACAGGTGTGTTGAGAGTGTTGTGACGAAATAATATTGAGTGACATTGTACAAATTTCCTACACTAAAACTGTAATATCTCCCCCAATCACTCCCAGATCAAGGCACAACTTTTCACCACAGCTCTACATATCATGAACTACCTATACGAATATTTACAGGATTTTAGGAAAAGATTTTGTGTAACTCTATGTACCTGGCCCCATACCTTGCTAGCCCCATGGTCCAGAACAGCAGATAGTGAATGAGACACAGAAGGGGGAGAAGGGAAACAAATAGGAGGACATATAGGGGATATAGGAGAAGGGACTCACATGCAGAGGAACGAGAAATAGTGAAACAGGGGTGCATATATGCAGCCACTGAGGACAGCTGACAGAAAGACAGGAGAGAAGGACATGGGACATGGCTCAGGAAGGGAATAATTGTTGCACACAAGAAGGGAACAAAGGGAGAAGCATTTCTATTCAATTGGCACCACTGACAGGTGCCATTTCTCTATGAAGATCATATCGGGACAACCCACAATGGGCCAACCCTGCATATGCTCCACAAGATTGATTAGTTATGGATCATACTTTCATCAGACAGTTTACATGTATAAAACAAACTGTAGTTACAAGTAGTTAACAACCGATACAAGAGATATTTTCCCCATACCACTAGCCACTAGGCTACACTCAAATATATTCACTCGTGCTGAACCGAAGGTTAAGCGCCAAGTGCTCACCTACATCTATAGTACTAAAACAACAGTTACTCATCATACAGTCAGGCTGGGCTGCAGCTGGGTTCCCCACATCATATACTAGTATATTATACAACTAAATATTAAGTTTCTCTTGTGGGAGAACCACAATTCGCTCAACCGGCACTTTGGCGTCCAGATCGGTTCCCTGGAATGGTGCCTAAGTGGAGGTGAAACCCGGGACTTAGCCTAGGGTAGAGCACCAATAGCACAATACTTTCTCTATCAATAAATATATATAAAATCACATTAAATCCAGGCAATCATTATCCTATTTGTAGTGTTGACTCTCCGATATTATAGCATGGGAAACCCCATAGAAACCTAGTTTACCACTCCAAACAACAGAGAGAATCGTAGGCTGATTATGTGCGCTACTGGCCTACATCAAATGAAATCCAAAACTCACATTTCCTTGTTCCACACAAATATTTATCATCGTCGGGTGCATAGGGTGGTCAAAAGAGAACACAATAGTTCATCTAACTTATTCATCTCTTTGAATAATTTTATGCATCCTATCAAATTGCAATTGAAATTTTTACTTATCGTACCGTGGGCACAGACTCTCAAGACCTTTCTCTTTCATGTTCGTTATTGCCATTCATTGGCCAATGTGGTTATCTCTTCTGTGTAGACAACTGCTCAACCATACAAATAAACATATACTTATATTTCTCCATGATCGTCTCTACTACTTTTCTCCGCACATAGACCATTCTGCAGATAGACTCAGTTGAATATTCTGTTGACGACCCTTATTCGGACAGCTCACACGGTATGCTGCACCTTTCTCATAACTAATACAATCAATTAGCTGTATCATCAAGGTCGGTGGATGAACTCTCGACCTCAGGCAATTCTTGAAGTGTAGACTTAATGTCTGTAGCTACTGGTTACCGTTCATCTTCTCTGCGTCTATCTCCACTACCACCCTTCTAGATCATCTTCTCCAATGTTGTTCTGATATTTGTTCATTTTCAGACCCATTTCCCATGCCGTGAGAATGGTTTAAGTGTGCCCTTGCTCATGCATTGGCTTCTATCCTTCCGGGAACCGATTCTCCGACTACACCTTCATCACTCCTGACTGAACTTCTTCCCCATTCTTCCGTCCGAAGATATCAAGATCCAACTTCCACTTTCCGCGTGACATCTTGATACCTGATATACAGGGTCCAGTGGGGTAATCTTTCCAAAAGAAGAAAGAAAAAAAATTCGCCATCCGCTTCGCCACTCTATCCAACGACAGCAGTTTCTCTGGCGGAAGATTCAGAAAAATTGTATTCCGTCTGATTGATGAAAAATTCTGTCACTCTTTCGTGTCTTTGGTTGTCCAATATGGCCCTACACGAGAAGGTTAGATCCGTGGAGTTGTGCACAGGGAAGTAACCACCATACACAGGAAAGGGGGAAAAGGGTTTGAAGAGGTTGTGTCGTGCTTCTCGTGGTCGCGCAGCCCAGGATGAATTCATATCCTGAGATGTTGGTGCCATTTCGCGATCCGTTAAAGTGGTATTCAGTCTCATGGAGGTGTGAAAAGCATAAGACTCGCAACTAATTGTGACTTACGAGCAAGTTTAATGCGGGGAAGGGACCACAAGAGTCGCTTGCGACAGGTTAACGAAAGACATGAGGATGTCCCATATGAGGATATCCCTCAGGGAATTTGGACGTAACTGGGAGAGGTTTCTCAGACAGCTTGTAGTGAATGCACCTATAGATCGGTTGAAAGACATCTTATTCTCTTCCTAAAGTTTTCAACTCTTAGTTCAGTATAACAAACTTCTTGAAGAGCTTCTACGTAGACACCCAGCGTGCGCTGGTGCAGGTGTACGGCTTCGGGCTGTAAGTACATGGTTAGTATATACATTAAGTACTTACCAGGAAAACAAAAACCATGCTACATCTCACAGCTTTCAAAAACCAACATAGATAAAACTTGATCACTTCTGCAAACAACCTTATCCCCACTAAAATAGAGATGTGAGATGAAGATGCAGCATCTCCGCATGTGTGTGCACAGTTTGAACCCGGCAGTCAGGGCGTATAACCAGATGCGGCTGCTGTTGGAAGAATGTTGCAACTAGATCAAACAGGGAGAATCTCAACTCCGGTCAAGAGACTATATTCACTATGTACCTAGATCAAACAGAGAGATTAGGTAAAGTTTGTCAGTTAATGATAAAACGTAGCTAAGAGGATACTCACATCTCAGCTCCGGTCAACAGACTGAGACGCTCGTATACGCGTCACGACTAATCTATCATAAAGGTAGAGCTCGTCATCCTCAACAGCTGCCCTACCCAGAAAATCATGGATAGTTCGCACTCCACAATTTTCAATGTCGCGGATCTTGAAAATAATCTGTAAATCAGTCAGCTTGAAGGGGAAACGGAATTGCAGAGAACGCCATATTGTAAAGACCACAGGTTATGAGCGTAATGTGAAAGTCTGTAATGCTTCTCTGCACGTGTATCAGCCGTGATATATTGTTCTACTGATATTTTGTTATTTTGTATTTTGTGTGTCCCTTACAGTTCTCATCTGTTTTTTTTCTTCTGTTTTTTTTTCAAAGTTTGTTTTTATCCATATGAGGGCATTTCTCGCTTACAAACATCTAAATAAAATCGCTGTGAGTAAAACAATACATGACAATGTCCATGCGGTGGACCCTGAACTGAACTGGACAAACATCTCAGAGAAATGAAGGGATTATCTAAAAACAAAATAATTGAAATAAATAATGGACCTCTGAACTCACCATATATGACTCTGAGAACCTTCAGCTGTGATGGTTGTATACAACTCCAGGTGAGGTGATTTATCTAGAGGTACCTCGAGGGTCACAGCCACTAATTAGTTAATGCAGCACGGAAACATTGATCTACTAATCGATTGAAAGATATGTAGATGGATATCGTTTCTGGGAGTTTCTTAAACTAAACCAAACCCCCGGAAGGGGAAAAACTGTATCGCTCTTCCAAGCATCATTGTATCCATGTGTAAATAAACGTTTAAATATGTAGAAAGTGTTGTACAATAACTTCAACACGAATAATGAATTAATAAGAGAGGGAGGATAGGTCAAAAAGGTATACAGAACTTCCAGGGGTTATCACCTATAACTGTTAAAAATATTATACTCGACGACAAGCTGATCGAGCCTTCCGTTGGAGACCGTCAATTCTGGATTCAAAGTCAATTTAAAAGAATGGTGACACACTAAATACACAGCTCACTTTGTTCTTGATATTCTTTAGTACAGTTCTTGGTGCAAGTAACTCTACGATCCGAGTGTTCTTGATCTCAAGGCCTTTCGTGCCAAAGTACCGTCCCGAAATGAAGATCCAATGAAGGTTGGCCGTGAGCCATCCTTCAAGACTGGAAACATATCGTTCTACGTCCTTATCTATTACTGGACCCCAAGAAGGCAGATTGTGCCGAGTTTCGTGGAAGGTGTCAAGGGCTTTGAAGAACATATCTCCTACACAATCGACTGCATCTTGGGGGCTTGCGGCCTTCAACACTCATGGAAATGATGACCATATTATAAGATTCGCCGCACGCCAGTTCCTTGTTGGATGAGAAGAGATCCTATAACCGAACGACTTTAGATCGACATTACACACAGCATGCGACGACCGATGGGACACCCACATTGGACCACGTGCAAAAATCGTTAACGGACTGCTTAAGAGATTTCATTGTGGGGTTTTCGACGACAGATTCGGGAAGATCGATGTCGAGGGTGTATTCGAGAAACTCCATGAGAGGCTTGAGCCCGCTGGTGTCCCGCCGGATCTCAATGTAGTCTTTGGTGGTAGGGATCATACCAGTTTGGCGATGCTTGGCTTGGGGATGACGAGAATCGAAGAACAACCCCAAGTTCTCCTTGAGGTGAGCTTGAAAACTTGGTGAACTGTTTCGTGTACATCGGAGCCAAAGGCTGCACGATTCGAGTTGGGAATATATGCGCTATGTGCAACTGGTTTGATGATGAATGAAACTCACTCTCGTGACAACTTGCTCACGTCGGGCTCCCGTGTCGGATGTATGTTTCCCAGAGCGTGGGTAGGGAGATAGGCATAAGGAAACCAGAAGGCATTCATAGCCACATCTGCGATCATCTCGTTGCCTATGATCATCAAGCCTTCGGAGACGTCCCCGTAATGGAATATGAGCTGCATGAAGTCACAGATGCTCCGTAGGCGATCATCATTCGTACCATAGTATTCATAGGCAGAAAGCTTCCCTGCGGAAAGCACAGACAACTTGTGACGTTTCTCTTCGGTGAAATCACTACATCCATTCTCGTACCAGGCGTCAGAGGCAGCGGCGATGGCATCTCCGTTGTGGTGGTATCTAAGAGGATAAGGGCAGCGTGATAGAAGATCGGGAAGTTGAAATGTGCGAGGAGGTGCCATTGGGAAGTGAAAGCAGGAGGAAGGATGGGGAAACAGGTGATGAGTTAGACATTTGTGCGGTTGCGTCTTTTATTGTCAACGAGACGGTCTGTGAACCGAGAATTTTCACGAGGTTAGACTGGAATGAATATTTTGCAATGCAGGCCCAACAAGAAAAAAAACCAAACGGGGAGAACGTCTGTCAACCAGGAAAGGTATGGCAGGAGGGTGGGGGCATTGCCAGTGCCAGCTTACCCTATTGCATCATGCCAAACTCTCTGGTTTGTTCCGCTCAAGCGGTCTCAGCCACAAACTCGACGAGGTAGATTCGGTTTCCCATAGTCTCAGGGAACTTGAACAAAAGCAAGCCTTTTAAATAGCTGTCATAGCTTAGGCGTGGGCCCAAGGCGATGTAGTTCTTCCTGCATAAGTCAGAAACGAGAGCACGAGGGCAGGCGGTTGACCAGAAGACATTGGTACCAACACGAGCCTAGATACTCTTTTGGGAATGAGCTCTATCTGGTCATCATATCTCAAATCGGTGATTGTAAGCTTGCGGCCTACAGAGCATTGGACCCACCGCACCACCACCAACCCAAATTCCCACGGTCAGACTTAAGGCCCAAGACAGCTAACTCTGCTTTTCTTTACACCTAACCCCCTACTTTCCACACCATCTCCACTTCACTCCTCCCTCCCACACACCCTCATGTTGAAATTTCGGTGGTGCTGAGCAAGGACTGCAGAAAGGACAACTGTTTGCCTTGAGCAGAGGTAATGGCTTGTTGCAGATGAGGAATTACGAAGCATGTGTGACTACATAATGTGACATGGCAACAGATGATGCTCAGATGTAATTAAAATATACAATAACAACCTTCCCTGATTCATATCCAAAACATGCTTTGGATTTAGAGAATGAATGTGTGTAAAAGCCACGAAACTCAGGGGGGAAGTAGCAAGGTGCTAACGGAGGGTCTGTAAGAATCCAGTCCTTATCCCAAGATAGGGACGCAAGATGCTCCTCCGGGGCGACGATTTGAAACGCACCTCGGAAGATATGGGTTACTCGGCTGCCGTCTGGCAATGGGATGGAAGCAGAATCGAAAAATGCAGTCGATTCGCCGGTGCTGAGGTTCCAGAGATGAACTGAATCTTCTATTGTACCGAAGACGACGTGTGTTCCGTCAAGTAAAAAGGCAACGGATGTCACAAATCCTCGATACCCCTCGTGTATATGCTCTGTTAACCCGCTAGTCGTATTCCATTTCCGGACTGAGCCCTCTCTTGAGCCAGACGCCACACGTGTACCATCAGCGGAGAAAGCAACACACAACACGGGATCTGAATGTCCCTCGAGTATCTGCTCGACCTTGACTGTCCTGGTATTCCAAATCCGGACAGAGTGGTCGTCTGAACCAGAAACCACACGTGTCCGGTCAGGTGAAAATGCAACACACAGCACCGCAGCTGAATGGCCCGTCAGTGTGTGCTTTAACCTGCATGTAGCCACATTCCATATCCGCACTGACTTGTCGCCTGAACCAGACGCGATTTGCTTGCCATCAGGGGAGAAGGCCACACAATTCACAAAATGGGTATGACCCTCCAGCACACGCTCCACCTCTCCCGTGCTGGCATTCCAGATCCGAATTGATTTGTCGTCTGACCCAGAAACGACCCATGTGCCATCAGGCGAAAATGCCAATGACGTCACCCGACGAGAGTGTCCCCTCAGTCGGCGCTCTTTCTTCACTGGAATCACATGCAACGGGCGAGATGAGTAGCGTGGTCTTTCACGTGAGACTGTACTCGATTTTAATTGCTTTACATTCCAAATCCGGACAGAGGAATCGAATGACCCAGAGACAATGCGTGTCCCGTCACAAGAGAATGCAACAGACCGCACTGCACTCGCATGTCCCTGCAGCACGTGCTCTATTCTTCCCGTCCCCGCATTCCAGATGCGGATCGAAGAGTCACTAAAGCCAGCTACGATTTGGGTCCCGCCAGGCGAGAAGGCAACAGATTGCACTGCACTCGGATTTCCCTCCAGCACGCGCTCAATGTCCCCGCTGGTAGCATTCCAGATACGGACTGAGCTGTCATAGGAACCAGACACAACACGTGACCCGTCTGGGGAGAAAGCAACAGAATACACCGAATGTGAATGGCCCTCCAATATGCGCTCTATCACTCCATTCACTTTATTCCATATTCGCACCGTCATATCATCTGACCCAGATACGACACGGGTACCATCAGGTGAGAAAGCCAGAGACTCCACCCAATCGGAATGCCCCTTGAGTTCCCGCTCTGTCTCCCCAGCAACCACACTCCAGATCCGAATGGACTTGAACGACCCAGACACGAGATGCATCCCATCACGTGAGAGAGCCACAGCCAGCACTGCATCCAAATGACCCTCATATATGCACACCGTCTCTCCTGTATTTGTATCCCAGAGCCGTACTGACGCATCATCCGAACCAGACAAGACACGTGTCTCATCATGCGAGATGGCAACACACCACACCCGGTCTGAATGCCCCACCAGCATGCGTTTCAACTCGCCCGTAGCCGTGTCCCAAATACGAACGGACTTGTCCCAGGACCCAGATATAACTCGCCTGCCGTCACTAGAGAACACCACAGAGGATACGGTCGCACGGTGTCGCATGACTTGCTCGGATGTCAACCCCCATGAATCCGCAACACCCACAACGACTTGAGGTACGCTGGACAAGGATGTCGCATACTTCTGTCGGAGTAGGGATTGTTTCGGAATCCATGTCAACGCCGAGCGATAGGTGTTGAGGCAGTGATGGCTTATAGCTTCAGATCCCATCTGGAGGCATCGACGAGCATCATCGAACAACAACCAGTGCTTGTTGTGCATTTCCCAGTGTTTCTTTAGGATTGATGAGCTAGAATTCATTTCCAAGCAGGAAACTCACTGATGTCGCCTCTGTTGCCTTCCGAAGAGACTTGACACCCGATTCTAGCTCACCAAATGCACTGAGGCACTCGAACCAGTACAAGATATGGTTATCGGCAAATTCAGCAACACCGTCGTACATCGTCGATGGATTTGCAGGGGACGACGCTTCCAGAAGATGAAATGCCCAATATATGCACGAGTATCTGAGGGCCTCCGGAATTACATCAGGATCGGTGATTTCATGAGGTAGTGTCCCAATCCTATCTTCAACCAAGTCACAAATATTACGGCAAAGTGACTTATTCATGCCTTGAAGACAGTTGGTGGCCAGTTTATGGTGTGCATCCATTTCATCTACGCTGTGCGCCTGGCAGCGCTTGGGGTCAACAATGAATTCACGGAAAGAGGCGTGGAAGATGGTGACGTGTCCATCATTGGTAGATGGAATATGGATTACCGACCGAAATCGAGATAGGTCAATCTCAATCTGATCGCATGTCTTCTCTAACAAGGCAGCGATCCCGCTGATGGACAATGGGATTTGCACACAGACCACCGCGGCAAGCAATTCCTGTCTCGCCATCTTTTCTGAGTCAATCAGGAGATTCCTGAATGCGTCGTCCATAATCAAATTGTAGAAACTGTCCAGAGACAGCAGAGGCAACGCCGAGTGTGTGAGTGAAGTTATACGTGTCTTTGGATTTACGTCCGTGTCGTCGATATACCGCACCGCAGTAGCAGCGTATATGAATAATCCATCTGACTTGTCAAGAAGACTCTTTATCTCGGGTTCAGATGGCCAGGGAAGGTTAGGCTGAGAATATCCGTGCTTCGTCGCAATATTTGACAGTGAAGATCTCAGGTATGTTTCAATATCGGTTTTTTCGTCATCCAGAAATGATCCTTTATGAAGGGAGAATTCCTCTAGAGAAGAATCAGGATTATGATGGAAGGATGCAGTGATCCAAGACTCAGGTCGACTGGTAATGCAGAACTTCAGAGGTATGTCCACCACACCATCAAGGATGGTCTTCATTAATAGCTTTACTTTCCGAGGTTCCAAGCATTCGTCCAATGCATCTATAACAATAATATTGTCAAGTAGATTTTGGTTTTCCGCGACAAGCCTAATGGGCTCTATCACCAGCGACTTGAACTGGTTGGAGATGGAGTTGAGATCGGCCACATCAGGTGTGTTTGTCAGAAGATCATGCATCACTTTTCGGATCCCAGGGTTAGATCGAGCCAGCATGTTGGCAATTGTAGGAATAATCCGTGTTGCGTCAGTTAATGCTGAGCTTGAGCGAGAACAAAAAAAACTGGCTCCAAGGATCTTCTGCTCATCCAAACGCTGGCTGAGAGTGTGAGCGATGCTTGTCTTTCCCGTTCCGAGTTGACCGTTCAGCCAGTAGACCTTTGCGGCTGAAGCATCGTGCGCCCATCTCTCGAGGTCATCCAATATCCTTACACGGGTGTTCTCCATACACCCCGGAAATTCAACATCTTCAGTGGCATTGCGTGTGTTGTAAGATGCCCGTTTAGCAGGGTTGAGCAAGCCTAAAAGATCGACCGGACGGTCTACACGGACGTGAGGATTAAAGTGAGATGCTCCAAATGGTCACTGCACTCACTGCTGGTAAATGATATATTCATCCTATCGTTTGAATCTGCATTGGACAAGGAAAATGTCTCAGCTCTTTAAGTCCCCGTTATTTTCCCAGCGACCACGCTCACTGAAGGTGACATTTGTCCAGTCAAGGTTCATGCCCCCTGACGAAGATGTACACTGTTGTTCGGTGTGCAAGATTTCAGACATGATACTGTTAGGTGATGATGAAATGAATGGGTCGACGCAACGACGTGGGTATGTGCAAAATAAGTTCGCACGCACGTTCCTAGGGTGAGGCGGGATAGCTCCTTGAACTCCGACCACCACCATCGCCAGGGCGCTTAAGGACTTACCCTATATTCGAACACTCAACACGTTTGAACCACACGCTCCATCCATTCACTGACATCTCGAACTGGTACCCATCAGTCTGAGTGTGCTCAGGGTGATTCCGATGGCTCCCACAGTCCAACCGCCGCCGCCGCTGCCCGTTGAACTCCCAGGACAGCCTACCGTAGCATCATTAGCTACCATACTCGAAAAACTTAGTACTCTAATATACGGAATTGCTCTCCCTAAGACCAAAACTGCTAAAACTGTGACAATCACTCTTGATGCCCTGTACCAAAGCTGCAACCTCATTTCCACAGCCCGATTGACGCTCATAGATTCACATGACCTACAATTAACCAAAGTATATAAGCATCTGGATGCTATCTCCACCCACTTAGGCCTTCCAAACACCATGCAACCCACTGGGAAACCCACCTATGCAGCCGTCCTTACCTCACCCACTCTGCCAGCCTCACAGTCAACTCCTGATCCTAAAACACCATTCCGCAATATGCGATTTGACCTCACACTTGCCCAATCTGATCGCAACAATCCTGTGCTCTCAGGCCTGTCTGATGAGGAGCTAGGAGAGGAAATTGCCAGAGCCTTTGAAGATGCTGAGTGCTGGTTTGAAACAAAATCATACACACCAGATGCAGATGGGAATGAGGATACAGAGAACATCCCACCGCGAATCCATGCTGCAGGTCGACACCGGAGTGGGGATATTTGGCTCACTACGTGCAGTGAAGCTGAACAAATATATCTTGCCTCCACAGCGCACTGCTGGCTCCCTAAACTCTCTGATCAGCTCTCTGTTGCCCAAAAGACTTTCCCACTCATCGTTCATGGTATCCCCACTACATTTGACACCTCACGAGACAGCTGCGATGTTATC
>QLPG01007774.1:0-15307 GCA_003314385.1 Gomphus sp. MG54 | reverse complement strand
CTACCCCGGGAAACCCCTTCGGAAGTACTAGCTAAGCGCTTGACACGCGGACTTAACACATGGTATGAGTAAGAGGAAAGGCAAGGGAAAGGTTAGGGAGTGGAATCCCAAGGATGAGGGAAGTCCAAGGTTGAAAAAGCGAACAAGGGAAGGTATGCCAGAAGAAGAACATGGTGAGGATGGTGCAGGTCTCTCGAAAAGGCCAAGGTTGGAACCCAGGGCATGTACACCCCTTTTTTGTTAAGAGTTCTAAAGACAACGGTTCAGTCTTCTGAAGGGAAAGACTCTGTGACATTAGAAGATCTACCTAAAGACAACGGCTAGGTAATGGAAGTAAGTCACTACATATCACAAAGCATAAGGAATGGTACTCACTTCAGTCTTCTGAAGGGAAAGACTGAAGTGATGAAGAAATGAATGGTACTACTTATAGTCAAGACTGGGTGGCACTTAACAATGAAAAAAGGGGAAGAATAATGAAGCGGAAAAAATAGAGAAAACTTATGATATGCATAACAAGATAATAGAGAAATATGGCCCCAGCACTGGTCCAGAGCAAGTCTAAGCAGGATTGGCAGTGTGATAGAAAGGGCTGGGTGGTTGGGGAGATGATGGAACTGTGAGACATAGGGCTGTTATTCTTAACACTCCCCCTCAGTTCTAATCATCTATTCCATACCCAACAGCTGCAAGCACCATTCATGCTCAAAGCGAGTTAAGGCTTTCGTCAAGAAATTGGCTCCATTCTCCATCCCAGGTATGTGCGTCATACGAATGGCCTTGTTATGAATGAGTTCCCAGATGAAATGCCACCTTATGTCTATATGCTTGGAGCGACTGTGAAAAACATGAGGATTTTCGCATGGGACGTGGACTCAGCTTACCTGCACAGGGAGCTCAACAATGATACGTACATCAAGCTCCCAGATGGATATGGCAAACCAGGCATAGTCGGAAAGCTAAACAAAGCCTTGTATGGGTTGCCAGAAGCAGCACGAGTTTGGTGTGAGGATCTCAAGGCAAAACTGAAAACTCTAGGGTTTAAGGCACTCGGGAGTGATACAGGGGTCTTCTTCAAAGAAACAACAGAAGGAATCATAGCCATTGATACACACGTGGATGACGGGATGGGAATTTGCCCAAACGAGAAAGAAGAGCTGAAGTTGAAGGAAGGAATCAAAAGTTTCTACAAAATCAAGGAAAAGGAGACGTCAAAACCCTTTAAAGTCCTTGGAATCCTAGTCACAAGGGATATGCACCAAGGCACTCTCAAAATTTCACAGTCAGAATTCATCGACATGATATTGGACAAATTTGGAATGATGGATTGCAATATTGTAACCACTCCGGTCGACAAAGGCTCACACCTACGAGACGATGATAAGATCCCCTTCGAGCACCCAAAACAATATCAAGCTCTCACCGGATCTCTCACATATGCTGTGATGTCAACCCGTCCTGATATTGCCTACATTATGCAGTTCCTGTCACAGTCAAATAAAGCACCCATTCAACGAGATTGGAACGTAGCAAAGAGGGTCTTGAGGTACCTGAAAGGGACGAGGGACATGGGTATAGTCTACAAGAGGGATTCTAAGACAGGGGGAGACAAGGGTGGACACCTTGATCCTTGGGGATTTTGCAATGCAAATTACGCAGAAGATTCACGTGATCGTAAGTCCACCAGCGGCTACGTATTCATGTTCGCTGGCAGTCCCATTGCTTGGAAATCAAAGAAACAAGTCTCCGTCACCCTTTCCACCACCCAGGCAGAATATTATGCACTCGGCATTGCATGCCAAGAAGCAATTTGGCTGAGACAGCTATTTCAGGAGCTGCAGTTGCCTCAAGGAAAGCCGACTCACATATACTCTGACAACACAGGAGCCATTGCCCTCTCTGATAATCCGGTTTTTCACAGTCGCTCCAAGCATATAGACATAAGGTGGCATTTCATCTGAGAACTCATTCATAACAAGGCCATTCGTACGACGCACATACCTGGGACGGAGAATGGAGGCAATTTCTTGACGAAAGCCTTAACTCGCTTTGAGCATGAATGGTGCTTGCAGCTGTTGGGTATGGAATAGATGATTAGAACTGAGGGGGAGTGTTAAGAATAACAGCCCTATGTCTTACAGTTCCATCATCTCCCCAACCACCCAGCCCTTTCTATCACACTACCAATCCTGCTTAGACTTGCTCTGGACCAGTGCTGGGGCCGTATTTCTCTATTATCTTGTTATGCATATCATAAGTTTTCTCCATTTTTTCCGCTTCATTATTCTTCCCCTTTTTTCATTGTTAGGCGCCACCCAGTCTTGACTATAAGTAGTACCGTTCATTTCTTCGTCACTTCAGTCTTTCCCTTCAGAAGACTGAAGTGAGTACCATTCCTTATGCTTTGTGATATGTAGTGACTTACTTCCATTACCTAGCCATTGTCTTTAGGTAGATCTTCTAATGTCACAGAGTCTTTCCCTTCAGAAGACTGAACCATTGTCTTTAGAACTCTTAACATTTTTCTCCCTGATCCTCATTCCCCACTACCTCCTCCACCTCCCAACCCTCCTCAGGAGTCATCTCCTCCACCCTCTGTGGCACAGATGCCACAGATCACAATATTGTCACCATCCTCAGTCCCTCCTATGTCACCATCCTCAGTCCCTCCTATGTCACCATCCTCAGTCCCTCCTATGTCACCATCCTCAGTCCCTCCTATGCCACCACCACCTCCTCCACCTCCTCCACCACCTCCTATGCCATCCCCTCCATCTCCTCCCTCACCGCCTCCTGCGGTCATGCCTCTACCTCCCAGAGCCCTGCCACCTGCACCTCCTGTGCCCTCGCCGGTCATTGCATTGACCTCTGCCCTCCTATCGTTGCAAGCGTCTGTTGAAGAACTTCGCAAGGAGGTCGTGGACCACAAGTTCCAGCTGTTGGAGAGTCGAATGACAAATGAGGAATTGCAAGGTGAGGTTAGGGACTTGCATATGCAATTGTGAGATCAGAGGTTGAAAGATAGGGAGATGGAATTTGAACCGCCAAGGGTTCAAGGGGCTTGGGCCCATTGGCTGGGGCCTGGAAATCCAAGGAGCATGTTTGATGACTTGGATGAAGATGGGGAAGTAGAATTAGGCTTGTAGAATAAGAAGTGACTTAATTGTATTATTTATTTATTTTTGACTTCAACGTGAATTGAGGGTTCAGAAATAAGAGTTGAATTGGAATAAGGAATGATGAAATGGAAGCTGAGGATTGAACTTGAAAATGGAAAGAAGAAGCTGAATTGCAAATTAGAATGAGTGAATCGGAATTGAGGGTTTTTTTTTTTGAACTTGAAGACAGAGTGAATGGAACTGAAATGCAAGACTGATAATGAACGGAATGAGCAAGAGTGAACGGAAGAGAAATTGCGAGGTGCTTATGGAATGGGTAATGGTCCAGGTTTATCTGGATACGTCTTGAATGAGTTCTGAAGCGTGGTTGAGTTCTGTTGCAAGGAGCCATGAAGTTTCTTCATCTGTGCCTTCATATCCTGCCCACTGCACTAAGTACAATAGCCTGCATGCCATATGTCGATTATCAATTTTCAAGTCCAGGATCTCAGATATCTCAAATTCAGGTTTGCCGTCGATTATGACTGGGGGCAGAGGTGGTTGAATGCGATTAGGAATGGAATTAGGAGTGGCTGGCTCAAGCATTGAAATGTAGAATACAGGATGTACTGCGTTCATGTAGCCTGGGAGTTTCAGAGTAACAGAGTGAGTACCGGGACGTGCAATGATTTCAAATGGACCTAAAAACTTCTCAGCTAGCTTTTTTGCAGGACAGGTGGTCCTGAGAAATTTGGCTTTGATAAACGCGAGACTGTTATGATGTAGAAAAAGGACATAATTGTAATATTAATAATCTCCCAAAGGTGAGGCAATGGCGAGGTTCTGGATGGGGCTTGGCTTCAACGCTATGTGTTGCACCCACTAGACCGCACGGTCCCCAATTTTGTAAAGGTGAGACAGACAGAAATGAACAGAGGAACCTTAGTTGAAATCAAGGTTGATTTTCTGACTGAAGTCTGAACTATGAGTACAAGATCTTTTATACTACTTTCTAATCTACTAGGAGTTGAATAGATTCCTATAATAGAATGAGAAAGCTGAAGATTGTGAAAAGCGAGAAACAGAAATACTACATCCTAAATAATGATCTCCTCTGTGACATTGTGGAGTGACATGTCACTCTGATTCCCAATGGAGTTACCCTAAGGAACGTAATAGCAGATCAGACATAAAAGACTGAGCGGAATTGCAATGAAAATGGAATGGAACATAAATGAAAGGATATTAAACATAAATGAAGATGGAATGGAATAGCAAGCATATGGAATGTAACATAAATGAGTGGAGTGAATTGACAGGAGAATGTGATGCCAAAACAGATACACGAGGTGCATATAGTCCATGGGCTGAGGGCATTATGCTGAATAGCAAGCGAGAGTGGGGTTGGGCTGAGTGGGCTGAAATGAATAGTTGGGCTTGCCGGTGTACGGTTCCTGACAGTATCCCCCCCTTATGGCTGAGTCCCACAAGGCCACCGAAATGAAGTTCTAGAACAGTGGCCCTGTTGGAGTTCAGAAGTGTGAATGCGTATAAGAGAAGTTGTGAGGGAGTTTGGGGGGTAACCATTGTCGACATCACCAATGGAAGGTTACTACATCAACCCTGCCTATGTGCAGAAGCTAATGGGTCTCAACCCTTCGCCAGTCACCACCTATCTCCGAGGTGAAAACAACCTCCCCACCATCGTCCCATCCCTGTCGTCGTCTACCATCGAGCACAGACAGGCACTACTTGAACAAGAGCACATTGATGTGCGAAAGCCCTGGATCAAAGGGGTGAATTCGAAAAGTGTGAAGGTGAGTAAAGGTTGCCTCGGAATTGACATATTTATTGATTTTTGTTTTTTTTTGCAGTATGCTCGTCTTCAGATGAGGAATGATGAGGGAGATGTGAACAGTGTCTTCTATCGAAAGGCAAAGTTGGGTGAACAAGATGACTGTACACCCTGGTCCCGTGGCTTTGTCATTTCAAAACCTTGTGGCCACTGCAAAAAGCGAGGCAACATGTGCCTGAGGAAATGGGACTTGGATTTGGACTTGGGTGCATGCATGTGGTGTGGTGAGAGGGGTGTGGGTTGCAGTATCAATGAGAGGGGTCATGGTACGAGTAAGAGGAAAGGCAAGGGAAAGGTTAGGGAGCAGAACCCCAAGGATAAGAGAAGTCCGAGGTCAAAAAAGCGAGCAAGGGAAGGTATGCCAGAAGAACTTTATGATGATAGTGTGGGTCCCTCAAAAAGGCTGAGGTTGGAACCCAGGGCACGTACTCCTCTGTTTCTCCCTGACCCTCACTCCCCACTGCCTCCTCCACCACCCAACCCTCCTTAGGAGTCATCCCCTCCACCCTCTGTGGCACAGATGCCACAGATCACAGTGTCTTCACCATCCCCAGTCCCTCCTATGCTGCCACCTCCTCCTCTACCTCCTCCACCACCTCCTATGCCATCCCCTCTACCTCCTCCACCACCTGCGCCAACCCCTCCACCTCCTCCACCACCAGCTCCTGCAGTTATGCCACCTCCCAGAGTCATGCCTCCTGTACCTCCTGTACCTTCACCGGTCATTGCGCTGACTGCCACCCTTTTGGAACTGCAGCGGTCGGTTGAAGCACATTGCAAGGAGCTCCTGGAACACAAGTTTCAGGTGTCGGAGAGTTGTATGACCAACGAGGAATTGTGAGGTGAAGTCAGTTAACTGCGAGGTGAGGTGAGGGAGTTGCGGATGATGTTACAGCATCAGAGGTCACAGAACAAGGAGTTGGGGCCAGAGCCGCCAAGGACGCATGGGTTTTGGGAAGGTTGGGTGACTGGGGATGGAAATCCAAGGAATGTGTTTGATGACTTGGATGGAGATGGGGAAGTAGAGTTGGACTTGTAGAATAGGAATTAATGGTTGATTGTATTTTTGAATTTTGACTTGAGCGTGAATTGAAGTTCGAAATAAGAGTTAAATTGGAATAAGGAATGATGGAATCGAAACTGAAAGTTGAATTTGAAAACAGAAAGAAGAAGCTGAATTGCAAGTTGAAATGAGTGAATCAGAATTGAGGGTTTTTTTTTTTGAACTTGAAGACAGAGTAAACGGAACTGAAATGCGAGAGTGATAATGAACGGAATGAGCAAGAGTGAACGGAAGAGAAATTGCAAGGTGCTTATAGAATGGGTAATGGTCCAGGTTATCTGGATACAACTTGTGAAAGTCTTGAACAAGTTTTGAAGCGTGGTTGAGTTCTGTTGCAAGGAGCCATGAAGTTTCTTCATCTGTGCCTTCATATCCTGCCCACTGCACTAAGTACAACAGCCTACATGCCATACGTCGATTATCGATTTTTAAGTCCAGGATCTTGGATATCTCGAATTCAGGTTTGCCATCAATTATGACTGGGGGCAGAGGTGGTTGAATGCGATTAGGAATGGAATTAGGAGTGGCTGGCTCAAGCATTGAAATGTAGAATACAGGATGTACTGCGTTCATATAGCCTGGGAGTTTCAGAGTAACAGAGTGAGTACCGGGACGTGCAATGATTTCAAATGGACCCAAAAACTTCTCAGCTAGCTTTTTCACAGGACAGGTGGTCTTGAGAAATTTGGCTTTGATAAATGCGAGACTGCCAATGGTGAAGTCTGGAGATGGAAGTCATTTGGCATCAGCTGAGGATTGGTACATTTATTAAGCATCGAGGATGTTGGTTCAAAGTTGCTGGTGCAACTCGTCCAGGTCAACTATGAAGTCTTGCACTCATGATGAAGTGAGGTCGTGTTCAGGATGAATGGCGAGATTGGGATAATAGCCTTTGTTGGCAAAGAAAGGTGAGATTCCAGTGGTGGCACTGGGAATGTTATTATAGGCGAACTCTGCAAGGGGTAATAGCGGGGCCCAGTTGTCTTGTTGATAGTTGCAATAGACGTAGAGGTACTGTTCTAATGTCTGATTAGTATGCTTGGTCTGGCCATTGCCTTCTGGGTGATAGCCTGAGGTGAAATGAAACTTCATGTCGAGGGCTTTCCTGAGAGAATGCCAGAAGTGGGATACGAATTCTGAGCCCCTATCTGAAGTGACGTGAGATGGAATGCCATGTTTGGAGAATACGTGAAGTACAAAGAGTTCTGCAAGCTGAGAGGAAGTGATGGTGAGGGAAGTAGGAATTAAGATAGACTGTTTGGTGAAGCGGTCGACTATGACTAGGATGGCCATGAATCCCGAGGATGTGGGAAGCTGCTCAATGAAGTCCATGGATATCGAGTTCCAGGGTTTGTCTGGTACTGGAAGCTGTTTGAGTAATCCATAAGGCTTGTGACATTGCGATTTATTCCACATACACATCATGCAGGACTTGCAGTAGTCTTTAACAAATGAGCGCATGCCAGGCCAATTGTAGTCACGTCTGACGAGGTCTATGGTTTTGTTAATTCTGAAGTGTCTAGAAAGAATGTGATCATGCTTATGTTGTAACACATGTAAGTGTAAGTCTTGGGCCTCGGGAACATAGATACGATTGTCAAATAGCAACAGACCATTGGAATTAGTCTGCCACTTTGGGTCATCGTTATTCGCGAGGTGTTTCTGGGCTCAGGAGTCGGAAGGAAGATGATGTCTGATGTCGTTCAGGATATGCTCGGTGTCCATAGGAGTCAAGGCCCTCAGTACGGGTTCGACAAGGCTCATGGCTCAAAGGGACATGGTCAACTGGTGTTGAGGGAAGATGGGTCGAAGGTTCTGGGGATTAATGGTGGTGTAGTCGCTCATCCCCTCCTTAAGGTAGACATCCCATTGTCTAGTAAGCGAATCAGGCTTAGTGTTAAGTCCACGTGTCGGCGCTTAGCTAGTACTTCCGAAAGAGTTATCTGGGTTAGCGTGAAGGTCCGTCATGGGGCTGAAAACCAAGGATAGGAGTCGGACGGACTACGGACAGGGGCGGAGGTGCTGGAAACGTAGGGTCAGTCACGGAATGGTTCAATCCGGTCACTGAGATGTTCGAGGTCAAAGGGACTTGGCTTCAACTTATGTGTTGCGCCCTCCTCGATCGTCTGTCCCTAATTTCGGAAAGGAGACGGGAGTTTACCAGAAATGAATCGGAAACTGGTGGAAGACTAAATCGATATTCATACTAGCGAACAGTCTAGTCGACTGGAAGACTATATACATGCGACTATCTTTGTACTATCTTTGACGGTCATAAAACAAGGAGAAAGGGAGTACAAGGGGTCAATATAAAGAGAGAACAAGGGAGTGAGGTATGTGATAGTCCTGCATGCTGGTTATCAAAGTAACGGAACCTTGATTTCAGAGTCTTCAGAGGTTCGGAATTGTGGAACCTCAGAATGTATGTCGGACATCTGGAAATCGGTTATTAGGCTTTGGTCGATCAGAAAGGTCCCGGAAATGGTGCGGGTGGTTGTGGGGTTTAATGTGGATTTGTTTGGCTGCATGGGCCATAACACTTAGTGCCCAAATGACCTGGTCTGAAACGGATGACAAGATTATACTGAGAGAGGTATTCCAACCACCTAGCTTGATGTCTAGTCAACAACTTGGTTGTACAAAAGTACTCCAAGTTCTTATGATTGGTGATGACATTGACAGGGTCGCCAGAACCTTCTAAGTAATGATGCGACTTTTGAAAATCTTCGAAAATCGCAAGCAGTTCTTTGTTGTGAACATCATAATTGAGTTCTGGAGAGGTGAAAGTTTGGGAATGAAATGTGACAGGATAAAGCTCACCATCTGGGGAGTGTCGGGAGAGTATAGCTGCTAAAGCGTAATCTGATGCATCTGTCTCCACAATCAAGGGCAAATCAGGAGTCCAATGAGTTAAAATGGGGGCAGACGTGAATGCCAGTTTCAGCTTATTAAATGCATCTCTACACTCCTCACTCCAGTTCCAAGCCAGACCTTTGCGAGTGAGTTGAGTAAGAGGAGTCCTAATAGAGGAATAGTTGAAAATGAATCTCCGATAGAAGTTCGCAAATCTGAGGAATGATTGGATGTCTTTGACTTTACACAGCTTGGGCCATTGAGTGATACATTTGACTTTGTCTTCTCGAGCATACAAGTTGTGTTTGCATAATCATCGTAGAACTTCACGAATGTGTTCGATATGCAAGGATTTGTCATTGGAATAGATGAGGATGTCATCCAAATAGACTATGGTGCAGTTGTCTAAAAGGTCGCCAAAAATATCGTTCATGAAGCGCTGAAATGCAGCAGGGGTGTTAGAAAGTCCGAAATGCATGACAAGCCACTCAAAGGATCCATAATGTGTCCTAAAGGCTGTCTTCCATTCATCCCCTTCTGCAATTCGAACGAGGTGGTAGGCATGTCTGAGGTCAATTTTAGTATATATATGAGCTTTCTTGGGGGGCGTCTAAGAGGTCGGAAATAAGGGGAAGTGGATAACAGTCCTTCTTTGTGATTCTGTTTAGACTGCGAAAGTCTATGCAGAGCTGCAGGGAGCTGTCCTTCTTGTGTACAAATAGTACTGGTGTGCCATGTGACAAATGTGAGGGTTGAATGAAGCCCATGTTGAGATGTTTGTCGATGAAGTCTCATAGTGATTGGAGTTTGGATACTGAGAGGGAATAAATGGGACCAAGAGGGGGCGAAGTGCCATCCTCAAGGTTGATCTTGAGATCGTAGGGTCTATGAGGTGCTAGAGTATTACCGCACTGTTTACTAAAGACATCAGCGAAGTCATGAGAGAATTCTAGAACATGCTGTTTAATGCTATCCAGGTTGTCGGAGGAATCGACCGTAGTGGAGCCTCAAGTGTATTTGTCGAGATCTGTGAGGTCAAGTTAAAAGGCCTGCGAACCTTCTAGTTTGCAGGCACAAACAAACGCTTCTGCATTAACTAGGGCTATCCGTGGAGCCTGTTACGATAGTGAAGAAGACGTAATCGTAATTATATTAATCTCCCAATGGCGAGGTTATTGGCGAGGTTCGGAGTTGGGGTTGGCTTCAACATGCTTGCGTTGCACCCACTTGGATCACACGGTCCCCAAATTTTGTAATAGCGAAGAGACGGAAGTGAACGGAGGATCTTAGTCAAAATGAGGATTGATTTTCTGACTGAAGACTAAACTAATAGTACAAGGCCTTTTATACTACTTTCTAATCTATTAGGAGTTGAATAGATTCCTATAATAGAATGAGAAAGCCGAGGAATGGAAAAGCGAGAAACAGAAATACTACATCCCAATAATGATCTCCTCCGTGACATTGTTGAGTGATGTGTCACTCAGATTCCCAACAAAGTTACCCTAAGGACGTAATAGCAGATTTGGATATAAAGGAGTGAACGGAATTGCGAACAGATGAAAAGGAAATGTAATGTAATGAAAGATATTAAACGTAAATGAGTTTGGAATGGAAAAGCGAGCATGTGGAATGTGACGTAAATGAGTGGAGTGATTTGACAGGAGCACGTGACGCCAAGATGGATACACGAGGTGCATATAGTCCGTGGGCTGAGGGCATAATGTTGAATAGCGAGCGAGGGCGGAGTTGGGCTGAGTGGGCTGAATTGAATAGTCGGCTTGCCAGCGTACGGTTCCTGACAGAGCCTCCAACTTCAGAGATGGCAACAGATTGCTAGGAAGTGGGGTGCTGGACTGTGAAGCAGTGGTTGAGGCCTGAGGTGTCGGAATGGTGGTCGGTTTCATAGACTTGAAGGTTATACTGCCCAATACCCAGTCAATCGATAGATTGTAGTGGGTGAGCTGGTTGAAGCCAAGTACTGTGGAGCAACTGCTGTCCAACGTAGTCACATAGAAGGTGACATTCTGAAGTTTGCCGGTCGGAAATCAGATCAGAATTGTCGTAGTCTGAGTAATGACAGAATTAGTAGAACTATCAAATAATTTCAACGGAATAGCAGGAACTGAATTAGTAGGCAAAGAATATTTCTGCACAACTCGTGATTCAATAAAGCAGTCTGAAGAACCACAATCTAAGAGCGTAACAAGAGGAAGTTTGGAAATGAGAGAACAACACAGATTAAGTATAAGTGAAGTTTTTGAAGTTTCATAAGTAGAAGATACACGAGAAATAGGAGAATTAGAAGAAAGGGCATTCAAGAACAGCATATGAGAGAGGCTAACGCAATCCTCAGCTCGTGCATTTCTGAGGTTGCAGCTTATTTTTTCGACTCCATTGCCGTGTTGTCTTCGGCATTGGTGTCAGATGTGCTTGCCTTGGTCGCATGTGCTTTCGTCGTTTTCTTATTGTTAGAGTTGTTGGATTTGTTGTTAGAAGAAGAGGTCAATGAGGATTGCAAATTGGATTTGGGGCAGTCCTTGACCATGTGACCTTTTGAAGCACACAAGAGACAAAGTCCCATGTTGATTCACCTTTGACGTTCTTCAGGCAATAGCTTCCTGTCTTTTCCAAGCTTGGACAAAATGTCATTAGCATTATTGTTATTGTTGGAAGACTTATCGTTGCCATTCTTCTTCCCCCCCTTTTTACTCTTCTTGTTGTTCGAGTTGTTGGAGTTGGAAGAAGACTGATGATTGTTGTTGGAGTTGGAGTTGGTTTTGGATGAGGACCCATTTGGTTTTGAAGGATTTCCAAAGTTGTCGAACTCCTTGCGTTCCCAATATCTGCTGTCGATCTCGAGTGAATATTGTCTGAGTTCAGCGAGAGTTTTGAAACGAGGGAAGTTAAGGAGGCTGTCCTTAATATGTCTGGCCAACCCCTTGTATGTCGCATGTGCGAGGGCGGTGTTGTTCCACTGAGTGCAAGTAGAGGCTCTGGCGAAGTCGATGAAGTATCATGCCGCACGATGGTTGTCCTTCATAACTATCTTGCCGAGCTCAATTTCTGCTTGCGCAGTGCTGTTGAATGGGCCAAAGTTGGTCTTCAGCTCTTGACAAAAGTCCCTCCAGACCTTAAGCCAACTAGGCTCAGGCTGGATTTTGCCTAGAATTGCAGGTTCAAAATACTGGAGCACGGGGCCTGTGAGGTACCAGATGGCATATTGGACCTTCAACGCATCCATCAAGAATGCAGATGGATGGTCTCAAAAGTTCAGCGCACATTGTAAAAAGAATGTGCGAAGCTTAGCTTGGTCGGTACCATCGTAAACCTCAGGCTCACGAACCTTGGCATGATGACCAGGGTTGGGATTAGATCTAGGGGGCTGTTGGGCTGATCGATCAATGAGTGCCTTGACAATTTTGTCTGAACTGGAAGAGGAATTAAGAGTCGGATTGGAATTAAGAGTTGGATTAGGATTAGAAACATGAGTGGGGTTCGGATTTGAAACTTAAACAGGGTCCAGATTTGGCTTGTTGTCGTCATTATTGTTGATTGGGTTTTCTTCGTCATTGTCCTCAGGTTCAGGAGGAGTGTTCCCTCCTGACGGGCCAGCTTTGCGAATTGAAGGTTGTTCTGACAGCCATCGAAGTGAGGAAATCTCCTGCAACTGACTTGGGACTTCTAGTATAAAAGGTAAACTACAAGTAGTAGATTGGGTATTCATGATAGTCGTGATATGCGAAGATGAAGTGCGATCAAGTGTGGTAGTCAGAAAATACTGTTATGATGTGGAAAAAGGATGTAATTGTAATATTATTAATCTCCCAAAAATGAGGCAATGGCGAGGTTCTGGATGGGGCTTGGCTTCAACGTTATGCGTTGCACCCACTAGACCGCACGGTCCCCAATTTCATAAAGGCAAGACAGACAGAAATGAACAGAGGAACCTTAGTTGAAATCAAGGTTGATTTTCTGACTGAAGACTGAACTATGAGTACAAGATCTTTGATACTACTTTCTAATCTACTAAGAGTTGAATAGATTCCTATAATAGAATGAGAAAGCCAAGGATCGTGAAAAAGCAAGAAACAGAAATACTACATCCCAAATAATGATCTCCTCTATGACATTGTGGAGTGACATGTCACTCCGATTCCCAACGGAGTTACCCTAAGGAACATAATAGCAGATCGGACATAAAAGACTGAGCAGAATTGTGAATGAATGAAAATGGAACGGAATGTAAATGAAAGGATATTAAACGTAATGAAGACAGAATGGAATAGCAAGCATATAGAATGTGACGTAAATGAGTGGAGTAAATTGACAGGAGCATGTGATGCCAAGATGGATACACGAGGTGCATATAGCCCATGGGCTGAGGGCATTATGTTGAATAGCGAGTGAGAGCGGAGTTGGGCCGAGTGGGCTAAAATGAATAGTCGGGCATGCTGGCGTACAGTTCCTAACATTGGTGCATCAAAGAAAGAATCTGATCAGGGCTATGCAACCATTGAAAAATTATGTAATTCTAGTCAGGGGTGATGAAGATATGGGCAATTCAAATCAAGGGCTCATTGACTCAGTTTTGTGAGAGGGTATCAGAGAAATAGTAAGTTGCAATTCTAGTACGCCCCCCTTGGCCTTAATTACTGCCTCAAGTCTTCTAGGCATACTCTCTATTAAATTCTGACACACCTCTGGTGGTATGTTATTCCATACCTCCTCTACTCTCTCCCAAATTTGCCAAACTCCCTTGGGTAGTGTTGGATACTCCTTAACCCTGTTTTTTACATGATCCCAGAGGTGCTCAATAGGATTCAGGTCTGGAGACTGTGCAGGTGTTACGATAGTGAAGACGTAATCGTAATATTTGTAATCTCCCAATGGCAAAGTTATTGGCGAGGTTCGGAGTTAGGGTTGGCTTCAACGTGCTTGCGTTGCGCCCACTTGGATCACACGGTCCCCAAATTTCATAATAGCGAGGAAGACGGAAGTAACAGAGGATCTTAGTCAAAATCAAGATTGATTTTCTGACTGAGGACTGAACTAATAGTACAAGGCCTTTTATACTACTTTCTAATCTATTAGGAGTTGAATAGATTATCATAATAGAATGAGAAAGCCGAGGAAACGGAAAAGCGAGAAACAGAAATACTACATCCCAATAATGATCTCCTCCATGACATTGTTGAGTGACATGTCACTCAGATTCCCAACAAAGTTACCCTAAGGACGTAATAGCAGATTCGGATATAAAGGAGTGAATGAAATTGCAAACAGATGAAAAGGAAATGAAATGTGTAAGGGCAACCCTTTCTCGGAACTGATCTTGACTGCCGGAGGCTGGTACCAGCGGGATACCACCCAGCCCTGGACGTCCTCCTAGGCCTGACTATGGGACTCGAACCCAGAGCCTACCCACAGGCTTCACAGATCTAAGCAGGGGAAATCCGAAGTTCAATTACAGCTACTACCTAAGTACATGTAGGGCTCTCACCTAAGCAGGGGAAATCCGAAGAGGAAAGTCTAAGGATCTCCGCTGCTGGTGAACCTCTTTTATACCCTTTATGTAAGTGGTCTGTGCACTAGCTTATAAATCAACATAGGCGCCTATTCCTGGTTCCAGTCATCACACTAAGATCATTCCTACCTCTAGCTCGGTGGTCCCTCGGACCTGGGTCTCCTGGCCTCGGAGTTGGGGGGAGTCCGAGATAGGACCTCGGAGTTAGGAGGGGTCCGAGATAGGACCTCGGAGTTGGGAGGAGTCCGAGATAGGACCTCAGAGTTAGGAGGAGTCCGAGATAAGGGTTCGGACTTGGGAGGAGTCCGAGATAAGGGTTCGGACTTGGGAGGAGTCCGAGATAAGGGTTCAGACTTGGATCAGGACTCGGAAGGGATCGTCTTCTGACATCGGTGGTCTTTCGGACTTTGGTCTCTCATCCTCAGAGTTTAGGTGAAGTCCGAGATAGGACCTCGGACTTGTCGTCAGGACTCGGAGAGGGTCATCCCCTGACAAAATGTAATGAAAGATATTAAACATAAATGAGTTTGGAATGGAAAAGCGAGCATGTGGAATGTGACGTAAATGAGTGGAGTGATTTGACAGGAGCACATGATGCCAAGACGGATACACGAGGTGCATATAGTCCGTGGGCTGAGGGCGTAATGTTGAATAGTGAGCGAGGGTGGAGTTGGGCTGAGTGAGGCTGAAATGAATAATCGGCTTGCCGGCGTACGGTTCCTGACAGCAGGCCAGTCAAGGAGAGTAATATTGTTGTTTTCCATCCAGTTCTTGGCCTTCTTTGACTTGTGCTTTGGGTCATTGTCCTGTTGAAAAATTACCTGTTCCTCAGGAATTCCACTTTCCTCTAGGCTGGGCAGCAGGTGGTCTCCAAAATGGATACAAACTGATCAGCATCCATCTTCCCCTCA
>QLPG01007769.1:0-16159 GCA_003314385.1 Gomphus sp. MG54 | reverse complement strand
ACAAAAAGGGATTTGAAAGTCGAATAACCAGAGGATCGGTGCAGATCATGAGAGGCGGCAAAATTTACACTGAAGCTCCTTTGGGAAACGAGTTATACGAAGTCACCATGAAGGTGGTTCCTTCCCAAGATACCGTCATGGCAGCCGTAAAGAGAGAGAATTCTGGCACTGACCTGTATACATGGCATTGACGACTGGGTCACCTTGGGGATACTTTACTCAAAAAAATGGTACAAACCAATGTTGTAAAAGGAATGGATGTAACAAGCAGAGAGCTAAATGGGATCTGTGAAGACTGCATCTTTGGAAAAATGGATGAGAAGCTGTACATCAAAAGAGAGGAATGAGATAATCGCCTCTTTGGGACTCTCAATGCCGACCTGATTGGACCTATGACTCCTGAGGCGAGGTGGACACACGCAAGATTCTGCTTGGTCGTGAACGACGATCACTCAGGATTTGGATTCGCTTTCAACCTGAAACATAAAAGCGAAGCAGCAAAGGCAATCATTGATTTAGAAAAGATGATAGAAACCAAATTCCAAACACAAGTTCGCACCTTGAGAACAGACAACGGAGGAGAATTTCTCAATGATCATTTAACAGGACATTGTCAAGATAGAGGAATCATTATGACCTCTGTTGCTCACAATCCTGCACAGAATGGGCGAGCAGAACGAAGAAACAGAGTGGTCATTGAGGGAGCTAGAGCAATGCTAAAAGATTCAGAACTCGGAAAAGACCTCTGGGGAGAGGCAATTGGCACGCACGTCTACATCCGCAATAGATGCCCTTCTAGTGTGTTACCAAACAACATAACCCCATATGAGAAGGTCTTTGGAGAACCTCCATTCATTGGCCATCTACGGGTATTTGGCTCAAAATGTTTCATCAAAGTCCCGGATGAAACACGCACCAAATTAGACGATAAAGCAAAAGAATGTCGCTTACTTGGTTTTGAAGGTGACTCGATATATGTTGTTGTTGACAAGGACAAGAAAAGACAGAGATCCCGGAATGTGATCTTCTCAGAAGGAGCTAGCCATAGATGTCAAACAGGAGGAGACAGTATCAGTGATGTGGCAGAATTTCCAAGCCAGGAGGAGACCAAAAGCAAAGAAGAAATAGGAGATGAGCAAGATAAGACAGCCAAAGAGAATGGGGAGCAAAAGAGAAGATCAAGTGCCGAGGTATGGGGTACAGAAGCTTCAAGGAGGTCGGAACGCATCAAAAATCAAGGAATTGCGAACCGTATCCTAGCAACCAAGGTTTGGGTCAAAAATGATACGACTGAAATCAAAATCCCACGCACGCATAAAGAAGCTCTTGAGTTACCAGAATCCAAATATTGGCAGGATGCAATGGACTATGAAATGTCCAAACTTGAGGAAATGAATACATGGGTTGAAATTGACGAAAAAGACGTACCAAACAACACTCAAGAGTTGCCTGGGATGTGGGTCAACACAATAAAAACGGTTGAGACAGGAGAAAAGAAGTTCCGATCGCGGTGGGTTGTACGAGGCGATCAGCAAAAGGAAAACATTTCCTTGAGTGAAACCTTCGCACCTGTTTCACGCATTACATCGCTAAGAATCCTACTGGCACTCGCTACCCTCAAAGATCTACGCGTCTTCGCATGGGATGTTGATTCCGCATACCTCCATGGAAAAATCGATCACGATATTTACATTCAATTACTGCAAGGTTATCGCAAACCGGGAAAGGTGGCAAGGCTTAACAAAGCGTTATATGGTCTACCCGAAGCGGCACGCGCCTGGCAGGAAGAGTTCGAAGGGAAATTAACGCACTTAGGTTTCACTCCTCTTAGAAGTGACGCAGGAGTGTTTGTCAACAAATCCATGAATAAAATAACGGTGATCGATACTCACGTTGATGATGTAACGGGCATATGCTCGAGCAAGGAGGAGTGCCGATTGAAAGCAGGAATACAGAAGTTCTACAAAATCAAAGAGAAAAACACGAACGATAAAACTGTCACAAGCAAATAAGGCTCCATCCCAAAGAGACTGGAATGCCGGAAAGCGAGTGTTGAGATATCTTAAAGGAACCAAAGACCGTGGCATCGTGTATAAGAGGAAAGCTGAGTTGGAAGGAATTGGAGGGGATCATATGAATACATGGGGGTATTGCGACGCAAACTATGCAGAAGACTCACGTGACCGGAAATCTACATCTGGATATGCATTCATGCTTGCCAATGGACCCATCGCATGGAAGTCAAAGAAACAAACATCGGTCGCACTTTCTACCACAGAAGTGGAATACTATGCATTAGGAGCAGCTTGCCAGGAGGCCATCTGGCTCAGACAATTGAGCCAAGAACTTTTCATCCCTCTAGATAATCCCACTCCCACTCACATCTTGTCAGACAACACTGGTGCCGTAGCTCTATCAGACAACCCAGTGTTTCACAGCAGATCAAAGCATATCGACATCAAATGGCATTTCATATGAGAACTTATTCGCTCTAAGAGCATCCGCACTTCGCATATACCTGGAACACAAAACGGAGCTGATATCCTAACAAAGGCCCTCAATAGATCTGAACCCGACAGATGTATCAAATTGTTGAGGATGAGTTAGATGGTTTGAACTGAGGAGGAGTGTAAAGTTCACGTGATTCAATTCAAACCACCTTTAGGATCAAGACACTCAAGGGAGATTAGCGGGCACAGTTATGTTTCTATTTTCTCTTTGTATGGGGTGTTATTGTTCTCATTGTTTTAGTGGTCCCATTGTTCTCACCTTTTCAGTGGTACCATTGTTTCTATTATTACATGATACCATTGTTCTAATTTCCTATAAATACGAGTTTCCTAAAGACAAATCACTTCAGATCTTTGTGAAGAAGTCTGAAGTGAGTATTATCTCTTACATTTTTAACATCATGTTCTAACTTAGTTTGATTATTGGTAGTTTCTGTGTTTAGGTATTTATTGTGTAATTTGAGATCTTCGTGAAGAAGTCTGAATTTCTGTGTTTAGCTCATAACAGAAGGGAGGGCAAGAAGATGTAAACCAAGTCAATATTCAGAGTGAAGAACTATCTACATACATTTGCTACTTATATAGGTTAAGAAGCGAGATGTGGAATAAGCAATGGAGAACAATAAGGTATGTGGAGCATGTGGAGGTATGGTCCACAATGATCAAGAATAGAATAAGGAATGTGGATGAGAATAGAACAATGAAAATAATATAATAGAAATGTGGCCAAGAATAGAATAATAGAGAGTGACCGACTATAAGACAATAGGGTCATGGCTGTCAAGTACACATACCGAGGACCCGATAACTCGGCGGTACCGACTCAAATACTCCATTAATAACCAAGCACGAACCATTCAATGAGTCGTTCTCGGCCAGACGCACATATCGGTCACACCCCTCATTCCTACGCCCACTCCTCACTCCTCGTTCCGCCTCACCTCGGCACTTCCTGCCCTTGTGTTATCTTCGGTTATGGCCTTGTTTTACAATCGGGCATTTCCTATTGTGCTAGGACACGTCCTATTATTCTGTCCTTCATTGTTCTATTTCCACCCTACACTCTTATTCTAATTTTACTCGTTGTGGACAATAACCACATGCGTTGCATACCTTGTTGTCCCACATTCCTTATTCCACATGTCGCTTCTTAACCTATATAAGTAGGACATGGATGTACATACTTCCTCATTCTGGGAATCGACTAGGCTTAGGCCCTTCTACCTTCTTCTCTTCTGTTAAGTCCTTGACTCGGGCCGGCATCTTCAGCATCCCCCTGAGTATCTGTCTGTTGCAAATACAGTGGCACGCACGGCAAGTAGGGCGCAACGCACGAGTACGTTGAAGCCAACGCCACTACTCTTGGCCTGCAGGACTTGGCCATAGTCCGCCCGACCTTTCGACAACACCCCTCGGCAGTACCGAAGTCCGTCAGTATCCGACTCCTGACAATGGCTGAAGATAAAACAATGGTAAAATGTCCCGAGGTAAAACAGGTTGAGAAATAAAGAATAAGCGGGGAGGGGATTAATGTATGATGAGTGGAGAAGAGTGGATGGGGGATAGGGATGGGGAATGTGGAGGATGAATGTGCTGAGCTGTCAAGCGTCGGGTTACTGACGGACTTTGGTACTGCCGAGGGGTGTTGGCGAGAAGGTCGGGCGGACTATGGCCAAGTCCTGCAGGCCAAGAGTAGTGGTGTTGGCTTCAACGTGCTCGTGTGTTGCACCCTACTTGCCGTGCGTGCCACTGTATTTGCCATAGACAGGTACTCGAGGGGATGCTGATGATGCCGGCTCGAGTCGAGGACTTTAACAGAAGAGAAGAAGGTAGAAGGGCCTAAGCCTAGTCGATACCCAGAATGAGGAAGTATGTACATGCATGTCCTATTTATATAGGTTAAGAAGCGACATGTGGAATAAGGAATGTGGGACAACAAGGTATGCAGAGCATGTGGTTATTGTCCACAACGAACAAAATTAGAACAAGGAATGCAAAGCGGGGATAGAACAATAAAAGACAGGACAATAGGGTTGTGACTCAAGATTGGACAATAGGGAGTGGCCGAGTATAAAACAATGGGGTCATGTTTGAGGATAATACAAGGACAGGAAGTCCCGAGGTGAAACGAACCGAGGAGTGCGGGTGGTGGATGTGCCGAGCCGGGACCAGCGCACCAAGTGTTATGCAGGCGACGCGGGCACTTGGCCGTGGATATAGGGTGATTGCTCGGTCGGCACTGCCGGCAAATGGGTCTCAGTACGTGGACTTAACATGAGCCGAGACTGACATACCAAGTGACATATATGTGGTTTGGTCACTTGCATGTGGAATTGGACTGATCGTTCGGTCAGCACCACCGAGTTACTGGGTGCTCGGTACGTGCACTTGACAGCTATATCTATGATTTTTACCCCAAGTTGTTTTACTGGGAACTCAACTTCATTGAACAGTATTGGGATGTAGTAAAATACCACTACTGATTGAGTCCAAGAATATCTGATAACAATGTAAAGAAATAATGCAATGTCATTCATTGCCTTGATGTTGTGTGAATTTTGTCAATTAGATGGTGAGTTCTTTTTCTTTTCTTGTATATTTATCTTGAAAATATACCCTATATATATGCTAACAGATCTGCCACTTTATTTCAGTCTATTCTCAGGGGCTCTTGGGTGCTGGGGCAGCTTGGACTAATTGGAAATACAACTTTACCCTCTGATATCATGGCACTTGTGAAGAAAGCATTCCTAACTTAGCTAAAAATACATCATTTGTCAAATTAATACTCAACATCTGCTACACTCGCTCTTATTTGAACCTCAAAATTGAACAGAATTTTTTTCAAAACCCTACTTCAGGGAAATTGGCCATGGGTTTAGGGTTAGGGTCGGAGATTATGTCAGCATGCCCATTCTACATATCCCCTATCATACGTATGACGTATGAAGGAGTGCAGGGCACAAGGGTTGATGATGTTGTCAGCCGCCTGTACACCTCCTCGGCCGGATCGCCCGGGCCGGCGCCAAAGTACTCGTGTACAATGCCCCTGGTTTTATTAAATCACATGTAGATGGTTTCCACTAGCTGGCTACTTTCAGATAGTTTATTAGGGACTCGTGATGAGCCCAGGAGGTGCTAGGAGATTAGTTAGAGTATGGAGCTAGTCAGAGACACCGGCTGTCTCCATATTCATTAGTAGGATGACCGCAGACAAACCTCTCAGTGTCTTGTATTACTGAGGTGACAAGTCTTTGTCTAAAACTATAGGTTCTGACTGTTCCTGACTACCTAGGTAGATTGTCATGTTCTACAGTTCTACAGAGAGTTTTACTGTCCATTCCCCGTCAAGTTGCACCTTGTATCAACAGATGAGTCTCATTAATTGCTCTCCAGATGTGGAAATGGGTTGGTCTTTTCCCCGATTCCAAAATTAATAACAACCTTGCATGGGTTCGATGACAATGTTAAGTATGAGTCTCGTGAAATTATTCCTTGCAAACACCTACTTTGATAGCAAACTTTGGATTTTGTTTCTGGTGGCAGGAAAAATTCCAATAGGTTGACGCCTTGTGTCGCTCCACACCTTTCATTCGCTGTTAGTCAACGGGAGCTTTCACGTTTATCAGCCATCAGCTTTTTTACCATGTGAAGTCCGCAATCAGCTGTCACCTACGGGTAATTCTCAAGCCACGACTGATACCTCTGGATGCGGTTATAGTTAGTACAAACGCTAAGCGTATTTGGACCATAATGTTTAGCTAATGCCTATTAGAACGTGATACTGCCACCATATCATTGGTGACTTCAAACCCATGATTTGGTTCGATGGTGCGCTCCGGTCCACCATCACTAGCCACAACGGGTACTTCTGAATGCGGTTAAAGTCGGTAAAAACGCTAGGCGTCTCTGGACAATAATTTTTGCTAATCCCTATGAACACGTGACACTGCCACCTTACCATTTGGTGACTTGGTGAATTCAAACCCGTGGTTCGGTTTGGTGGCGCGATCCGGTCCCACTATTACCATTGACCTCTCACTCAGCCTTAAATAAAGACAGCGTTGACCCTCCGACCAGCGCACACAGTGCGGACTTTATCCCGATGACCGGGACCCAGCCACAGACCAACTTACTGGCCTTGGAGTATAAAAGAGGAGTACGATGAACTGTCATCAAAAATTCAATTACCCACAATCTTGAGTTCTATAAACTCGAAAACAATCCAATCTATGGCAGCATTCTCTCGGACTTTTTCGCATCCTCTGCTTTTTGAGAAGCTGACAATCGATCAATTGTATGATTGGCATCGTGTCCACTCCCCCAAAGCTGCTCACTTTTACAAAATTAGAGTCCAGTGTGGTCCAGTGAGTGTGTCAAGTACACATACCGAGACCCAGTAATTTGGCAGTGCCAACCAAGTAACCATCCTATGTCCACGTACAAGTGTCCACACCGCATGCATGTCACTTGGTATGCCGGTCTCGACTCGGCACATCCACCACCTACACTCCTTTCCAATTACCCCTCATGCTCTACCTCACTCAATATCCATTAATCTCACACCATTTGCTCCATAACCCTCGACCTACCTTACCTCGGGACTTCCTGTCCTTGTATTATCCTCGGCCATGGCTATATTGTTTTATAGTCAGTCGCTTCCTATTGTCCTATCCTTGGCCACATTTCTATTATTCTATCCTTTCTTGTTCTATCCCCGTTTTACATTCCTTCGTTCTAATTTTACTCGTTATGAACAATAACCACATGCTCTGCATACCTTGTTATCTCACATTCCTTATTCCACATGTCGCTTCTTAAACCTGTCAAGTACACGTACCGAGGATCCGATAACTTGGCGGTACCAACTAAAATACTCCATTAGTGACCAAGTGCGAACCATTCCATGAGTCGTCCTCGGCCAGACGCACACATCGGTCACACCCCTCATTCCTACGCCTACTCCTCATTCCTCGGTCCGTCTCACCTCGGGACTTCTTGTCCGTGTATTATCCTCGGACACGACCCCATTGTTTTATATTCGGTCACTCCCTATTGTCCCATTTCGAGTCACGATTCTATTATCTTGTCCTTTATTGTTCTATCTCCGCTTTGCATTCCTTGTTCTAATTTTGTTCGTTGTGGACAACGACCACATGTTCTGCATATCTTGTTGTCCCACATTCCTTATTCCACATGTCGCTTCTTAACCTATATAAGTAGGACATGGATGTACATACTTCCTCATTCTGGGTATCGACTAGGCTTAGGCCCTTCTACCTTCTTCTCTTCTGTTAAGTCCTCGACTCGGGCCGGCATCTTCAGCATCCCCCTGAGTATCTGTCTGTTGCAAATACAGTGGCACGCATGGCAAGTAGGGCGCAACGCACGAGTACGTTGAAGCCAATGCCACCACTCTTAGCCTGCAGGACTTGGCCATAGTCCGCCCAACCTTTCGACAACACCCCCCGGCAGTACCGAAGTCCGTCAGTATCCGACTCCTGACAAAACCTATATAAGTAGGACATGCATGTACATATTTCCTCATTCTGGGTATCGACTAGGCTTAGGCCCTTCTACCTTCTTCCCCCCCTGTTAAGTCCTCGACTTGGGCCAGCATCATTGGCATCCCCCCAAGTATCCTGTCTGTTGCAAATCAGTGGCATGCATGGCAGGTAGGGTGCAATGCATGAGTATGTTGAAGCCAATGTCATTACTCTTGGCCTGAAGGACTTGGCCATTGTCCACCCGACCTTTCGGCAGTCCCGAAGCTTGTTAGTACCCAAAGCTTGACAGGGTGCAACACACAAGTTAAGGCCATACCCTATTCAGAACCTCACCATTGCTTCACTTTTGGGAGATATTACTTGAATTATGACTATGTCATTTCTTTACTTTGTAGCAGTATTTTCTGACTGCTACACCTGACCACACTTTACATATCACTTCACATACTGTATTACACCCATCATAAACACTCCATCCACTGTCCGTAGTCTACCTTTTATTACATGTCATTTCTTTACATTGTAGCAGTATTTTCTGACTGCTACACCTGACCACACTTTGCATATCACTTCACATATTACACCCATCATGAACACTCCATCCACTGTCCGTAGTCTACCTTTCATTACAGAAGTTGCAGGAGATTTCCAACATGAGATGACTGTCAGAACAACCTTCAAATAATAAAGCTGGCCCATCGGGCATAAACCCTCCTCCTAGACCTCCAGATGATGATGATGAAGACCCAATTAACAAGAGTGACACAGATGACACAGATGACACAGACTCCACTATCAATTTAGACACCAACACCAACAAAATTATCAAAAAATTAGTTGAGTGATCAGCCCAACCACCCCCTAGATACAATGACCCTGGCTATCATGCCAAGATTTGTGAGCCTGAGGTAGACAACAGCACTGTCAAGTACATGTACCGAATACCTGGTAACTTGGCACTGCCAACCGAACAATCAATCTATGTCCATGCACATGTAATAAAGCCGTATGCAAGTTACTTGATCCATCAGTCCTGGCTCGGCACATCCACCATCTACATTCCTCATTCCCATCCCTCATCCACTTTGCCTCATTTATCATCCATTAATCCCACCCTATCCGCTCCTTACTCCTCGACCCACCTTACCTTGGGACATCTGACCATTGTTTTATCCTTGGTCATAACCCATTGTTTTATAGCTGGGCACTCTCTATTGTCCTATCCTTGGCCACATTCCTATTATTCTATTTTTTATTATTCTATCACCTTTTACATTCCTCCATTCTATTTTTCTTCATTTTAGACAATACCCCCACATACTGTGCATACCTTATTGTCCCACATTCCTTATTCCATATGTCGCTTCTTAACCTATATAAGTAGGATATTGTCAAGTACACGTACCAAGATCCCGGTAATTTGGCAGTGCCGACTGAGCAGTCATCCTATGTCCACGTACAAGTGTCCATGCCACATGCATGTCACTTGGTATGCCAGTCTTAGCTTGGCACATCCACCACCCACATTCCTTGTCCTTACCCCTCATATACTCTATGCCATTCACCATCCATTAATCCTGCCACACCTACTCCTCATTTCTTGATCCACCTCACCTCAGGACTTCCTGTCCTTGTTCTATCCTCAGCATCAACCCTATTGTTTTATAGTCAGGCACTCCCTATTGTCCTATCCTTGGCCACATTTCTATTATTCTATTTTCCATTGTTCTATTCCCGTTTATATTTCTTCATTCTAATTTTACTCATTGTGGACAATACCCACATGCTCTGCATACTGTAAGGGCAACCTAAGCAGGCGTTCTACCCTCGGGCGGTGCACTGGCGAAGGGGGATCCATAGAGAAAACTCTAGGGAACCCTTCGCCCACTGACTACTGTATATAAGCACCATTGCTATGGCGCTCCACGCTCTACCAGGCATCACCCTCCATACCGACCGGGAAGTTCCACCAGGGCCTTGACACCAGGAGCAAATGACAAAAGAAGGGCCAATGGTTATAGTTGACACTTCTGAAGGGTACCCACCAATAGTGATGATTGTTCAGTGTGTGGTACGTTCGGTACTGCCGTGAGTGGGCCAAACAGACCTTGGCTGGCAGGTGTGGAATACAGGTGAGCCGGTACCAGTAGGGATTCATGATCGGGAGTTCCCCTGACATCACCTCCCCTTGTTAAATCCGCGTGTTGGCGCTTAGCTAGAGACTTCTGGAAGGGTTTTTGGAGGGTTCCGAAAGGTTTCCGAAGGGGGAATTCATATTTTGAGGGCAGGTGCAAAGGACCAGAATCGGGATCGGAATCGGAGCAGATGGAAGTTGGGAATGCCGGGGGTCTTGGGACTGTTCATGGTATAGGGTGGTATGGGTGGTTTGAGGTCGCAGGGACTTGGCTTCAACTTATGTGTTGCACCCTCCTCGATCGTCTGTCCTTAATTTTGGAAAGTTGGAAAGTTTACCGGAACTTAATCGGAAACTACGACGCAGTATTAAGTCGATATTCATGCTGGCAAATAGTCCAGTCGACTGGTGACCTATATACATGTATCTAGTTCTTGTACTATCTTTTACCAAGTAAAGACAAGGGGGGGAAGAGAGTACAAGGGGCAATATAAAAAGAAGAACAAGGAGTGAGGTACACGATGATCCTGCGCGTCATCTATCAAAGGAGCAGAACCATGATTTCAGAATCTTCGGAGGTTCAGAAAGGTGGACCCTTGGAAAGATGTATCGGACATCCGGAAATCGGTTATTCAGTCTTTGAGCGAGCAGAAAGGTCCTGGAAATGGCACGGGTGGTTGTGAGGTTTAATGTGGGTTTGTTTGGCAGCATGGGCCATAACACCCCTCTAGAATGCGGCATCCCTGACGCATTGATCCCCATGGGCAGGACCGGCGTGCAGGATCTGAAGGCAGATGTGTCTAAGGTGCAGATTTGGCATGGGGCACCCAGGTGCAGATGGTAGAAGTCGGCGACAAGGTCGGGGGCCCAGACATTGTCTTCGTTCTCCCATGAATTCTCGTTGTAGCCATAACCCTTCCATTTGATGAGGAATTGCAGATGATTTGCTCTCATTTGGCTGTCGAGCACTTGCTTGACCTTGAAGTGTTCCTCTTCGTCAAGAGGATCAGCTGTGGTAGAAGGGGCTGTTGCCTACCCGGGATGGAGTCTGCCAGAGCCAGGATGAGTTTGACGACCAGGAAGACTGGGTGGAGATGGCTCAAGGCCTTCGGGAGTTGAAGTCGGTATGTGTCAGGGGACGACCCTCTTTAAACTCCAATCCAACTCCGAGGTCCCATTTCAAACTCCGATCAGCTCCGAGGCCTGATACAGGTCCAAAGTCCTACTTCAAACTCCGACCAACTCCGAGGCTAAGAGGCCCAGAAACCACCGAGTGGAGACAGAAAAGGCCTAAACACATGATGACTAGAACTTGGAACAAATACCCAAGCCTTGGACTTAGTACCAGGAGATTGGCTCTACAACTCCGATGTATTGATTTGTAAGCTAGCGCACAGACCACCCATATAAAGGGTATAAAAGGGGCTCACCAGCAGCGGGATCCTTAGACTTTCCTCTTTGGATTTCCCCTGCTTAGGTGAGGACTCCACATGTAATTAGGTAGTAGATAATTAAACAACTTTGGATTTCCCCTGCTTAGCTCGCCTCCGAGATATACCTCAGGGCTGTAAGAGGGTTGCCCTTACAGCAGGAAAGTCTCCCCAATAAGGACCGGGAGCCGTGTTACAACACAGTCATAGGTGGTTTCGGACTCAACCGAAGCGACTTGGAGAGTACCAACTCCTACACGTACCTGACACCGGACTGCCCCTCCTCTATAGTTATAGCCACAGGTATCCCCACCAGTCTCACCTTTGACATGAACGCCGAGGAACGATTGCAAAGGGTAGAGCAAGAGCTGGCGGAAAGCCGAACGGCAAATGCTGCAATAAACGAAGCCCTTAGGGCAATCATGGCTAAACTAAATGACCCAATGCACCAGGGGTTAAACTCCAAAAATCTATAAGATGACCCAACTCCGAGTGCACGTTTTTTGGACACTCGGAGTACCGCGGCCTTACAAGGAAACTCCAGAGTCGGGCCTGCATCCCCATCCGACTTCGATGGAGACAGAGAGAAAGGGAGAGCCTTCCTCAACTCCTGCAACATCTACTTCGTAATCTGCGGAGATCAGTTTCCTAATAGCCAGTCTCGGATATATTGGGCTCTCTCCTACTTCAATTCTGACAGAGCGGCCCGCTTTGCAAACAAAATACTCCAAAGTGAGAGGATGGGACATCCACACTACTCAGACTGGAGAGCCTTCGAGTCGGACTTCATACAAAACTTTTGTCCGAAGAATGAACAACTCTCTGCCCTCACACGACTAGAAGGGATGGGCTGGTACCAAGGCAAAGACTCTGTAGAAGAATACATTGACCGGTTCACAGAGCTGGTGGATCTTGCAGAATACCACGATGACAAGATGATCGTAATCAAGTTCTGCCGAGGCCTCGAACCAGGAATACAGATGAAGGTTGCACTCCTGGGGAGTGGAACTCCGAGTTTTGACACCCCCAAAGGATGGTATGAAGCAGCACGAAGGGTTGCATGGGACCAAGAAGCCAATGAAGCATTCACAGAGGCACATCGAAGCCAACTTTGGACCTCTGTCTGATCAAACGGCGCGCCTCCCAGAGTAGTTCCTGGAGTTCCGAGGATGCCGGTATTATCCCCTCGTTTCCCAGAAATACCCCGACGGACTCCCATGCCACCACCAAATGCGCCAAAAGAAGCTCCAACCCCGATGGAAGTAGACTGGACCCGAGAAAAAGGTTCCGCCCTAGGAGTTTGTCACCGATGCCGAAAAACTGGACACTATGCATGAGACTGCCCATTGTCCTTTGATATCCGAACCATGAGTATAGAGGAAAAGTTGGAGCTACTTCCGGAACTTCTAGACCTTGTAGGAACGTCAGAAGTGGCATTTATGGAAGAACAGAGAAACTCCGAGGAAGTGGAAGGGTGGAAAGAGAAAGAGGAAGAAGAGGGTTTTGGAGCCGGCAGTGGGTGAATCGTGTGCCCCCGCTGCCTGTATATAATAGGTTCTCGTGTCTGGAAGAAGAATGTGAGGTGACCATTGCACCTTCCCTTCCAGAAGAGAAACCATCCAAAGACACACAACTATCAGAGGCTCCACCAAAACAATCTCAGATACGGCTCCAAGAGTGGGAAAAACGACTTCCGAAGAGATATGTGGTGGCCACCACCCCAAGTCTGAAGTCGTTAGTGATCAAAGTGGAGATCCAAACAATGGATACAGCAGAAATCAGGTCGGGGCCCACTCTTGTGGATTGTGGGGCCACTGGACAATTCATGGACCGAGGATATGTAGAGCGACACCGCCTCACCACTCAGAAATTACAGAGACCCATTCCAGTCTACAATGTGGATGGATTCCCGAACGAAGCCGGAGCCATCAGGGAAGTCGTTGATGTGATCCTCCGAGTAAATGGACATACGGAACGTACCACATTTGCGGTTACCAGCTTGGGAAAACAAGACCTTATCCTGGGTTTTACCTGGCTGGAAGAACATAACCCCGAGATTGACTGGCAGACCCGGACTGTTAAAATGAGCCGATGCCCGACAAAATGTCTCACCTGCCAAACCAAAATATGAGATGAACGGAGGAAGGAACGAGTGTTGAAAAAGCAGATCCGAGAGTGTAGAATCGGCCCATTTCCGAAGCTCCTAGAAGAGGATGGTCCAGAGGAAGAAAGTGCGGAAGCAAGTAGGAGGAGTGAGGAAGAAAAAGATCCGCTGGATGAGCTGGGACCTGGGGACAGAGTAATGTGCGTGATGCTCCCGCCGGAAGAAGAACATGTCCGAGTTGCACAGACTACCTCCCAGAGGTTGGCAGAGGCTCATTACAAAAATGTCCAAGTAGAGGCGGAAATCCCCGAATATCTCCGAGATTTCGAGAGTGTCTTTGCCAAAGAATCCTTCGATGAGCTTCCAGACAGGAAGATTTGGGACCATGCCATTGAGCTCAAATTAGGGTCCAGTTCGGCCAACTGCAAGGTGTATCCCATGTCCCCATTAGAACAGACCGAACTGGATGCCTTCATTCAAGAAAACCTTCGGACTGGACGAATCCAACCTTCCAAATCTCCGATGGCATCTCCGGTCTTCTTTATCAAAAAAAAAGAAGGATCTCTCTGGCTCATCCAAGACTACCAAAAATTGAATGCAATGACAGTAAAAAACCAGTACCCACTCCCTCTCATTCCAGAATTAGTGAATCAGCTCAGAGGAGCCAAATATTTCACAGAATTGGATGTCCGATGGGGGTACAACAATGTCCGAATAAAGGAAGGGGATGAGTGGAAGGCTGCCTTTTGAACGAACCAAGGACTGTTTGAGCCACTGGTGATGTTCTTTGGCCTCACGAACAGCCCAGCCACTTTTCAAACAATGATGAATGACATTTTTCAAGACCTTATCTTAGCAGGGCTTGTTTGTGTATACATTGACGATATCCTCATCTATTCTCAGACCTTGACCGAACACCGAAAGATCACACGCCAGGTGTTGGAACGACTCCGAGAACAGAAGCTCTATCTCCGAAAGGAAAAGTGCAGGTTCGAAAAAACTCAGATCAAGTATCTAGGACTCATCATATCCGAAGGAAAGGTGGAGATGGATCCTGTCAAAGTCCGAGGGGTAATGGAATAGCCAACTCCGAAGAATCGGAAGGAAGTCCAGTCGCTCCTCGGATTTGCAAATTTCTACCGACGCTTCATCAAGGACTTCTCCCTTCATGCTCGACCACTCTTTGATCTCACCAAGAAAGGGGAACCATGGAAGTGGGAGGAGAGAGAGGAGGCAGCGCTCCAAAAGATTAAAGAGCTCATCACCTCAGCACCAATACTGACATTCCCGGATGACTCCCGAGTGTATAGAGTAGAGGCGGATGCTTCGGACTTTGCCACGGGGGCCACCATCTTACAACAATCCCCAGAGGATGGGTTGTGGCACCCGATCGCCTTCTTTTCCAAAAGCCTAAGCCCAGTGGAGAGAAATTATGAAATCCATGACAAAGAAATGTTGGCCATCATCCGAGCTCTGGAAGAGTGGCGGCATTTTCTAGAAGGGACGCAACTCCAGTTTGAGGTCTGGACAGACCACAAAAATCTGGAATACTTCTGAAATTCAAAAAAGCTGAACCGAAGACAAGCCCGATGGTCCCTCTTCCTATCTCGATTCGACTTCACACTTCATCACCGACCAGGACGAAGCATGGGCAAAGCAGATGCACTCTCCAGAAGGTCGGACCATGGATCCGGATCAGAGGACAATGAAAATATGGTTCTCCTCCGACCGGAGCTGTTCACGATCCGAGCTCTGGAAGGGATTACGGCAGTTGGAGAAGAAAGAGACATCCTCCTAGACATACAAACAAAGCTTCAGACCTCAAGCCCAGAAGATCCAGTAGCCAAGGCTATCATAGAACTCCGACGAGGACATGCCAAATCGGTACGATCCGCTGAATGGATGGAGCGGGACGGCCTCCTCCAATTCCGAGGGAAGATCTACGTTCCAAATGATCCAGACCTTTGGAGACGCATCGTTTCCCAGCACCATGACATGAGAATAGCTGGGCATGCAGGAAGGTGGAAAACACTGGAACTAATCTCCAGGAACTACTGGTGGCCCCAGATGTCACGATATGTGGGACAGTACGTGAAGACCTGTGACTCATGTATACGGACCAAAATCCAGAGGCAGCCTCTGATGGGAGAATTAGAACCACTCCCCATCCCCGAAGCTCGGTGGGACGTTATCAGCGTAGACTTCATAGTAGAACTGCCGGATGCCCATGGACACGATGCAGTCATGAACATAGTCAACTCAGTAAGCAAAAGGGCACACTTCCTCCCCACAAACACTACTATCACGGCGTTAGGAGCCGCATGACTCTATTTGACACACGTATGGAAATTACATGGACTTCCAAAACAAGTGGTCTCGGACCGAGGTCCTCAGTTCGTTTCGGAGTTCACCCGTGAACTCTATCGACTCCTGGGTATCAAGCTTGCAGCAACAACAGCCTACCACCCACAAGG
>QLPG01007767.1:0-46014 GCA_003314385.1 Gomphus sp. MG54 | reverse complement strand
AGAGCGGGGCGCAATGCAAGAGCACGTTGAAGCCTAGCCACCCCGTAACGGTTTGCAGGACTTAACCGATATCTCGGCGTCACCGAATCTTGACAGGTTTATATACATGTAGTTAATCCTTGTACTATCTTTTGCCAAGTAAAGACAAGGGGGAGAAGGGAATACAAGGGGCTAATAGAAAAGGGAGAACAAGGGAGTGAGGTATGTGATGATCCTGCACGTCATTTATCAAGGAGTGGAACCTAAGTCACAGAATCACAGGAGGTTTGGGATTGTGGAACTTTGGGTTGATGCAATGGATTTTAAGAAAGTGATCGTTCCATACTTTTAACAGTCGGAAAGTCCTGGAAAAGGTGCAGGTGGTTGTGGGGACTAGTATGGGTTTGTTGGGGGCATGGGCCATAACACATGGAAAACTGCCATGGATACAGATATCCAATCGCAGATCGACAAAGGCACCTGGGAACTTACTATACCTCTGTCGGGTGTGAATATTGTCAGTAGCAAGTGGACTCACGTTTTGAAAAGAAATCAGAAGGGTGATGTAGTTTGTGCAAAGTCAAGACTCGTTGCTCAAGGCTTCACACAAACTTTTGGAGTCAATTACGATGGGACATATGCACCGGTCATTTGTATGACATCATTATGCACTATATGCACTATTGTGGCCAGGAATAATTGGCCAATACATCAAATGGACATGGATGTAGCATACCTAAATGCACCCCTTGAAGAACCTATTTATATGTGCAAGCCGCCAGGTCATTTCGAAGAAAAGCATGACAACATATTATTGCTGAAGAAATGCATATATGGGCTTAAACAATCAGGCAGAGAATGGTATAAGTGTCTATTGAATGCCCTTTATTCTATTGGATTTACAAAATCAGCCTCAGATGCTGCAGTATTCTATAGACACAGGCCGAAAGACTATGCGATCATTGGAGCCACCATAGATGATCTAACAATAACAGCTATGGATGATACTATTTTGTGGGGCATCAAAGAAGATATCAAAGACATCTTTAAGATGAAAGACCTAGGAGAAATCCACTGGCTTCTTCACCTGAAGATCGAATGGGATAGATCAGCCGTGTCAGGAGTCAGATACTGACGGACTTCGGTACTGCCGAAGGGTGTTGTCGAAAGGTCGGGCGGACTATGGCCAAGTCCTGCAGGCCAAGAGTAGTGGTGTTGGCTTCAACGTACTCGTGTGTTGCGCCCTACTTGCCGTGCATGCCACTGTATTTGCAACAGACAGATACTCAGGGGGATACTGAAGATGCTGGCCTGAGTCGAGGACTTAACAGAAGAGAAGAAGGTTGAAGGGCCTAAGCCTAGTCGATACCCAGAATGAGGAAGTAAGTACATGCATGTCCTACTTATATAGGTTAAGAAGCGACATGTGGAATAAGGAATGTGGGACAACAAGGTATGCAGAGTAATGTGGTTGTTGTCCACAACGAACAAAATTAGAACAAGGAATGTAAAACGGGGATAGAACAATAAGGGACAATATAATAGGATCGTGACTTGAAATGGAACAATAGGGAGTGGCCGAATATAAAACAATGACTGTGACCGAGGATAACACAAGGGGTAGGAGGTACCGAGGTGGGGCGGATCGAGAAACGGACGAATAGTATGATGGATGTGCCGAACTGAGAACATGGTAACAAGTGACGTGCATGCGGCATGGACACTTGTGCGTGGATGTAAAATGGTTGTTCGGTCGGTACTGGCGACTCTCCGGACCCTTGGTACGTGGACTTGACAGGCCGGTACAATTTGCTTGTCACAAGAAGCATATATTGATAAAATACTCGACTGATTTACCCTACAAGATGCAAAGATACATATAACTCCTCTAGATCCTACATGCAAACTATCCAAAGAACAATGCCCAACTAATGATGCTGAAAAGAAAAACATGGAAAAGATTCCATACCAGCAGGCAATTGGTTCACTCATGTAGGCAGCAGTAGCTACCCGACCAGATATTTCGTTTGCAGTATCATTACTATCACAATTCTTCGAAAATCCAGGGATTTCTCACTGGAATGCAGTTAAACAAGTATTTAAATATCTGAAGGGGACAAAAGAGAAAAAGCTGGTCTTAGGGGGAAGCTGGGATGGCATAGTAGGATACTCAGATGCTGACTGGGCCTCACAAGATCACCAGCACTCTATATCAGCCTACATCTTCCAGATAAACTCGGGGAGCATCTCATGGAGCTGTGTTATGGCCCATGCAGCCAAACAAACCCACATTAAACCCCACAACCACCTGCACCGTTTCCGGGACCCTTCCGATTGACCAAAGCCCGAACAACTGATTTCCGGATGTCCGAAATACATTCCAAGGTTCCGCGATTCCGACCCTCCGAAGACCGCGATTCCGACCCTCCAAAGACTCCAAAAATCAAGGTTCCGTTACGATTGATAACCGGCGCGCAGGACTATCGCATACCTCACTCCCTTGTTCTCTCTTATATTGACCCCTTGTACTCCCTTTTCCCCTTGTTTTATGACCGTCAAAGATAGTACAAGGATAGTCACATGTATATAGTCTTCCAGTCGACTAGACTGTTCGCTAGTACGAATATCGATTTAGTCCCCCACCAGTTTCCTATTCATTTCCGGTAAACTCCGCCTCTTTTCCGAAATTAGGGACAGACGATCGAGGAGGGCGCAACACATAAGTTGAAGCCAAGTCCCTTTGACCTCAAACACCTCAGTGACCGGATTGAACCATTCCGCGACCTACCCTAAGTTCCCGGCACCTCCGTCCCCCGCCCATAGTCCGTCCGACCTCTGTCCCGGTCCTCGGCCCCGTTATGGACCTTCACGCTGACCCGGATAACCCCTTCGGAAGTGATAGCTAAGCGCCTGACACGCGGACTTAACAAGCTGTCAGAAGCAGATGATCATAGCTCTCTCGTCTACTGAGGCTAAGTTTATTGCATTAACTCATGCCACTGTTATGGCCCATGCCGCCAAATAAACCCACATTGAACACCACAACCACCCGCACCGTTTCTGGAACCTTTCCGATCGACCAAAGCCTGAATAACCGATTTCCGGATGTCCGACATGCATTCCGAGGTTCCATGATCCCGAACCTCCGAAGACTCTGAAGTCAAGGTTCCGTTACCTTGATAACCGACGTGCAGGACCATTGTGTACCTCACTCCCTTGTTCTCTCTTTTATATTGACCCCTTGTACTCCCTTTTTCCTTGTTTTATGACCGGCAAAGATAGTACAAGGATAATCGCATGTATATAGTCTCCCAGTCGACTAGACTGTTTGCTAGTATGAATATTGACTTAATCTGCATCGCAGTTTCCGATTAATTTCTGGTACACTCTCCGACTCTCTGAAATTAGGGACAGACGATCGAGGAGGGCGCAACACATAAGTTGAAGCCAAGTCCCTGCGACTTTGATCCACTCGTACCACCCTATACCGCAAACAGTACCGAGACCCCCGGCATTCCCGACTTCCGACTACCCCAATTCCGACCGATCCCGATCCTCACCCCCCCCCCTTTGGAATATGACCTCTCTCTCGGAACTCTCTCGGAACCCCCCGAGACCCTTCCGGAAGTCCTCAGCTCAGCGCCGACATGCGGATTTAACAGCCACAAAAGAAGCTGTATGGCTAAAGAATTTCATTACCAAAGTTTTCCAGCCAATAAAACATCCTATAAAAATTTATGCTGACAACCAATCAGCTATTACTATAGCCTACAGTAATCAGCAACATTCAAGGACAAAACATTTTGATATTTGACTCTACTTCATCCGAGACACCATTGAGGGGAAGATGCAAATTGAATATCTCCCAACAGATCAAATGGTCGCAGACATCCTCACAAAGGGTCTACCAGGACCTAGAGTAAAGATTCTCACCGAAAAACTCAGCATATATTGAGCTTGAGGGGGTGTGTAGGGTGTAAACATGCATCTCACCCCTGAGAGACCAATCTCAATATATTTTCTTTTTCTATCGATTTCAGTTGCATCTTGTGCGCAGTTCGATTCTAAAATTTTCGAAATTTATTGTGTATTTTTATCCTCAAAACTGAGGAAGTTATTCTGTATATTTGTATACTACTCACGAGCACTTACATATGCACCACACGACGCACATGATGGCTCCCTGGGAAGGGACCAGTAGTTTGGCTCCATACTGAAGAGGTGGTATAGGGGCCAGCTCAGGATTATATGCGGGTGAAACAACACCCATGTATGCCTTCCTCCTCAGTGGCTGACAACACTGAGGAGGTGAGCCAAATGTACGAATATACGAGCCACCCCCCGCCCTCCGGGCGGAGGAGCCATCCAAAGCCAAGCCAAAGCCCCAGCAGAGCCCAGCCAAAGCCCCAGCAGAGCCAAGCCAAAGCCCCAGCAGAGCCCAGCCAAAGCCTTAGCAGAGCCCAGCCAAAGCCTCAGCAGAGCCAAGCCAAAGCCTCAGCAGAGCCCAGCCAAAGCCTCAGCAGAGCCCAGCCAAAGCCGAGACCCGAGGCAAGCCGAGACCCAAGGCAAGCCGAGACCCGAGGCAAGCCGAGACCCGAGGCAAGCCGAGACCCGAGGCAAGCCGAGACCCGAGGCAAGCCAGGATCCTAGCAGAGCCTGGCCAATACTACAAATTTCCAAATCCTATATCCAACACATCTCTATCTATTAACATCTATGAATTGTCCTTGAGTAACTGTTCAACAGGTCTCTATCTATTAATATCTATGAATTGTCCTTGAGTAACACTTCTCTATATACTATATTATTTGTCTTCCTTCCCTCCAGTAACAAAACATATACTCTTCCCCAATTTGTACCCCTTGATACCCCTACATAAAATTGTCCATGTGAAAACACAGGGTACCGTAAGTCTATTCCCACTGTTCCCAGAGATTGTCCTTGTGACTTGTTTATTGTCATGGAAAATGCAAGCCTCACAGGAAATTGTCGCCTGTGTAATTCAAATGGCAATTGTCCTTCACTTGTTGAAACTGTAATTCTGGGGATAAATGCAGTCTGTCCTGCTGATGGCCCTGAAATGATCCTCACAAACAGTACCCTGTTGGTCATCTGAACCAAATGAAGTCGTGTACCATTGCAAAGTCCCTGACCTACATCTAGATTCCAAAGTAGCATCAAAGGCACTCCAAGCTTGACTTTAAGTTGAGAGGGAGGAAGACCACCCATGTTAATGGAGTTAAGGTATTCTAGAGGATATTGACGATTATTGTCCTCTTGTCCTTTAATTGTATCTGCACTGGAATACAGTTTCTCCTCTCCTGGGAATTGATCCAGAACCTGAGCATTGATTTCATCCACTTCAGTATTTCTGGGACAAAGGATGGCACATTCCAAAAAGAACTTGTCTGGAATTGTTTGTCCGCCTTCAAGGCTGGGATATGTAACTGAGATGAGACTTGGGAGACCTGGTCCACAAATCATATGCTGAGGGATGGTAAAAGAGTGATCCAAAGGGAGATTCTTTCCCTGACCAATATCAGAAAGCCATTGGGAAAACTGAGTACTTTGAGGATCATTACGATCAACACACATATTTTCAGTGAGATGCAGGACCTTGACATGATGCCATAGTCTAAATCTTTGAATGCATGTACCCACAATCTCCTCCTTATTGCCCTTAGGAACCACAGGCAAGGTCTGGTGGAAATCCCCTCCCCATGCAACAGTAATGCCACCAAAAGGACGGTTGGGTTGTTCTAGGATATCCCTGCAAGTCTTGTCTACTGCTTCAATTGCATGGCGATGCTGCATAGGAACCTCATCCCAAATGATAAGACTTGTCTCTTTAAGAAGCTGGGCCCTATCTGTACCCTTTTTGATATTACAAAGGGTACCCTCATTGATCTGAATGGGAAGTCTGAATATGTTGTGGGCTGTCCTTCCTCCAATGATGATTGCAGCAATGCCAGATGAAGCAACACAAAGGACAATAAGACCTTTGCCTCTTGCAGAGTGACTAAGAGTATTCCATGTGAAGGACTTGCCAGTGCCTCCAGGACCATGTACAAAGAAGAGATTGCCTTTTGGTTTTCCATGAGCATTCCTGGTCAAGGCAGATTTCAGGATCTGATCATGGACATTCTTTTGACCAGGATTCATTTTGGCAATATTTACAGAAGCACTCTGAAGCTCCAAATGAGGATCATAGTTCCGCTGTTCTGCAATTAGGCGATTGCCAATAATATCCTCCCAGTGACCTGTGAATTGGGGCATGTCCTGGAACTCAGACAAAGACCTTCCTTCCTGCCACATGATCTTATCAATAAGGAAAAGGCCAAAGTCATATATTTGATCCTGGGTAGGATCACTGATGCCATGCCTGTTTTGGAGCTGGTATTAAAGGTCATCACAGATGTATTCCCGAAACAGGGTCCAGAGTTGAGCTGGATCTGAAGGAGTACAATGTATCAAGATGGTAACAAAGAGTCTCCTGAGCTGTGATCCTGTCTGCATGCCAGCAGCCTCTTGAAGGGAGAACCTCCATTCTCTATCATCCTCTAGAAGACCACGTGCTAGGCAGGCAGCCTTAAAAGTCTGATGTTGAGTGCCCTCATATGACCTGAGTTCTTCAAATGACCTTGCTCCCTTGACTACAGTGAGGAGGGTACGTAAATAAAAGCGTTCTCCAGAGGAAGGACTTGCAAAGTGCAGGTGACCGATGGCAAACTGTTGCTGGCGAGGTTTCCATAATTTGGACCTTTTTTCCCAAACAAATTTTTCAGGAATTTGGACATAGAACAATTCACATGCCTCTGGATAATTGACATTGGCTTCAAAATATCCCATGAGAATAGTCTTTGCACGCTCTGCCCTTTCTAATGCAGATGGGGCATCCTGGTTGGCATCAAAGACAACATTATGTTGACCAGGGAGGTGAACAGGAAGGGCCAAGACAGCAGGAATCTGGACATGTATCTTAAACTCCAGCAATCTCCAACATGCCTTGTGTGAACTGACATATCGTGCATCAAGATACTGCTGGATTTCATCCTTATTCTTTCCAAACTCCATTGTAGTCCTATCATGGCCCTTGTAGATATACTTGTGGATGTACTTGATGGAGCGTACATTGAAGGTAAGTTCCATATTTATATGACATTCCAATTCCAGGAGAAGCATAGGACAGTAAGGAACAACATTACGGTTGTCCATTTCATGACCTCTGATATTATGCTTCCTGCCATCATTAGGACGTCGATACAGGGGGTATCCATCTTCATTTACAGAAGTCTCCTCTCGAAAGGCCTTGGGGAAATGTTTAGAACACTTGCCATCTTGCATGCAAGGAGAGTTAGGATGCTCAGGTCCACAGGGTCCATGGGTCATCATTTCACCAACCAGTTTATATAGCCTTGGATAGGTCTGTTGATCTGGAAAGACAGCCCAGATCAGAGAATCAACATCTTGAGGAGTTCTGATTTTGAAGTCCTTGTCAAACCATATGAGAAGATACATGTGTGGTAGGCCTCTCTTTTGGAATTCAATAGTATGGACATGTGCTGCAGTTCTTCCTAGAATGCCATCCTTTGTGATACACTTGATGAGGTATTCCTTTTTGAGTTGAAACACCCTAGCCACCAAGTCAGGCCTATCCTGAGGAGTCTGCCATGGATAGAGGGCATCTTTAACTTCTTGCCAATTAGGATTGGCAGTCATGGTAAGGAAAGCATCTGCAGGTCCATATTTTCTAGAAATAGCAAGAGAATTCTGAAGATTCTCCATCATGTCTCTGGTGCTCCCAGTGAATGTAGCAGGAAGGATGACTTTCTTTCCCAAATCCTGAGGGTTGAGATCATTGTCTAAGCCAGCAAATGCATCAACCACTTGGTTATATAGCTCTGCACGCAAGGTGTTTTGGTTATATCGCAACCATCTGAGCCTAGACTGTTCTGTAGTAGCCCATATATCAACAATATATTGTTGAAAAAGCTTGCCAGCTTTGAAAAGAGTATCAGCTTCACCATCACGAATAAACAAACGATAGCGATGGTATTTGGCCATTGATACATTCTTTTCCTGCCCTCTTGAATGCTGGTTGGTCTCCTGTTCAGGCTCTGATGCAGATGCTTGTCCTAAAAGTGGGATATCCCTATCCCAGCCCATCTCACTCCTAGGAAAGAGGAGTACATAATGAAGAGGTGCATATACAGCACTATCCTCATGAACCCTCCTCAGGCCACCACCCTTCAATTGTACGATGATATCCCTGCTATCTTCAGCTTCACCCTCACCAGGCAAAATGACAGCAATTTCATTGCCAGTAGGAATGTTATACCGTTGAATATCGGTATGGGGTCTGTATGTGAGTCTAGCTTGAATGCTAGTACTATTAGAATGGTCATGAAGTCTTTCAAGAGCCTGGCGATAGACATTTACAAAAGGATTATTGGCTAGTATCATCTCCTGAAGGTCATGTAACGTTTGAGAGTCTAGAACATTCCTGTTATTCTGTTGTCTATATCCTAGTGCCTGGCTGGGGTCATAAAAGTAAAGCTGTGCATAGCGTGGTTCTTCTCCTGTTGCAGGAAGAAGAGTACCATGTTGATGATAGACCTGGCCATGAATTTTGAATACAAATGGCCCATGACCAGAGACACTGGGATCTAATTTGACTCCTAGAGAGATAAAAGCCAGTGATGCATTGTATTAACGAATATGTTCTCTAAACTTTTTTGCACTATCATCCTGACCCTCCAAGAGTGCCTTCAATGTTTCAGGAGGCTGTGACAATAGTGGCAAAGAGATCCTTCCCGATGAGCAACATATTCCAAAACTTGGAAGATGATTTGTAGATTTGGTCAAATGTTCTGTCAGCCAATGCCATGCATGACAGTTTGGACATTTAACATTTATGAGACCCAGGCTATGACATGGAATATTGGCCTCAATCACATGTTGCCGGGCTAATGGAGCTTCAATTTGAGGGACAACCTGAAAAGGAGGTAATGGTGGTGGTATAGGATCCCTATAAGCTTGAGCCATGGCACGTAACTGAGCAACGCCTGCTATGCCTAATGGAATTTCTGGAACAACCTGAGGAGGTCCAGGAGCCCTTTGGCATGACTGGATTACTGGATGAGCCTGAGCCATAGCACGTAACTGAGCAATGCCTGCTGTGCCTAATGGAATCTCTGGCAAATGTACAGGAGCTATAGGCCCTCCTGTACGTCGATGAAGGACTGGATGCTGAGCAATCTGTAATGTAGCAAGATGGGCATTGATTGCAGCTACTTGTTGGTGAGGGGTTGGATCAGGTGCAGGTATAAAAGGATCTAATTGAGTGTGGACAGAAGGAAGAGCTGAAGGAAGATGAGGGAATGGCTGAGGTGGTGGTGGAGCGGGATTTTGACTACGTAATTCTGATGCAGCTGCAGCCCTCTCACGACGCATTGAAGGTGAGGTCATCTGTAACTGCTCCTGACGTTCAGCACATTCCCGTTCTCTATCACGCTCAGGTGTAGAGGCCATTCTATAAATTACACATCAGCTATGAATCATATGCACTGCAATAACATACAAAAGTACTCACAGGATACAGACCAAGATTTACACTAATGTATATGAAGGGAGGGAGGGTGCACTAATATCTGTGAAAAAAAACTCTGACAAAAACTTTTGGATCCTATCCAAAGAAAGAACAGTGGTCCAAAGTCCACCACCAAAAGGGAAAGGCCAACTCCCCACAAAATTTGCACAGGGTTTCACCAAGGAGGAATTTGCCGCAAGACAGAGAGAGATCTCACAGGCTTTTATGTGACTCAGGAACTGTAGGTAGAATCTCAAGGATATGGCAAGCCAAAGCTGACCACCCTGAGTCTATCAAATGTAACAGAAACTGAGTTAAGCCACTCCCCCCGTATGAGCAGTGAGAGGTACTTGCCAACAGCAAACTAAGGCTGTGCAGGTGTACTTCACACTCAATAGGCTTGATCTACCCCTTAGATACCCCTGTCCAAAAATGTGGGACCCCACCACCGTTGTGAAGTAAGGACGCTGGTGGGTATGCTAGTGAGCAATATGCAACTAATTGATCACCTGAGCCAACCAAGAGGCAAGAGGCAAGAGACCAGAGGGACCTGAGAACCTGAAAACCTCGAGGACCAGCAAAGCTCAAGCAGAAGAGATGAAGTCTGTCAGTCAATTGAATTGATCAGAACAGTGTCAATTAGCCTGAGATGTTGAGAAGATAATGAAGTATCTCATACCTGAGAAAGTAAAGGCAGTGTAGAAAATTGAAAGGAGCACAATGTGTAGAACAGGTCAATATGTGTGGCAGGTTGAAAACCAGGCCAATGCGAGTCAGGGTTAGTGCGCATGCAAACAACGTGTTCGGTCAATAGTGCATACCGCACTTAGATTCCGTGTCACGTCACAACAGCATATATTGTTTTACAGTGTATATAAGTACAAAATTTTATACACCTAAGATTAGATGGAAGACCCAACAACACACGAAAACAAACTGACATGGTAGACAGTAGACGTAGGCTTTCATCGTCACAGCCGGACATTTGTCATGTTTTTTTTTTTTTTGGGATGGTGCACGGTGCTGGCATCGGTTAGCAGTGGTCGTGCGCAAATGCGGTCCCGCTCACCACATCAGATGGGAGCATGCTGGGGGCGTTATGTCGGTTAGCGGCGGTCGTGCGCGAACGCTGACCTGCTCACCGTTTGATAGCAGCTGTTGACATGTGCCAACAAATCGAAGCTGACGGTGGGTGAGGCTTCGAACGGACCACCTTTGCAGAGTGGGCAATGCGGCAGTTAGCCCTTCCGGGTACGCTTGGCACCTTTGCACTTGTTGGGTGAAGGTGGTGGAGCAATAGCAGAGGTGGAGGCAACAGCCCGAGGCTGAAGCGGCCGTGGAAGTGGAGACAGTAGCAGATGCACACTGGGGAACGACAGCGCAGGATGACGCAGATGGCTGCAGCACTGTACTGCTAGTCGCAGGCATGAGCAGGAAGTATCGCAGGAGTACTTCTTGGCAATGAAAAAGAAGAGTCAGAATAGCGTTCTTGGAAAATTTGTTGGATGATGAGCTCACCATCACTGTAAAGCGCCAGTATGGCCTTGGGATGGTCTGCCATGTACCTGGGTCGTCATCGGCGCAGGGGTCACGTTGGAAGGAGAGGCCACTCTCACTGATGAGACGGTTGCTCGCACAGGGTGTAGGGCACCAGACAGGACGCACGACACAGCGATACCAGCGCACCGCATGTGCCAACAGCCCCACACGTGGGGATGTCAGGAGGTGTGGTGTGTTGGTGTCACCGCATGGTGCGTGTGGTCAGGAGCGTGGCCATGGGGGGAGGAAAGGCGTCGGCGTGTGCTGGGTGCATCGCATGTTCGTGTTGTGTGCCCACCGCACGCCGACGTCCTGCCGCATCGTGCATGGTGGAGGAAAGACGTCGGCACGTTGTGCACCCACCGCACGCCAAGGTCTTTCTTTGATCACGCACGATGTGGCGACACCAGCACACCCCACATCCTGAGTGTGGGGCAGTCAGGATGTGGGGTGCACTGGTGTGCACCGGGTGGGTGGGGTGGATGGTGGGAGAAGGAGAGAGTTGAACTGGTCACCTGATGTGGTGAACCAGTCACATGACGATGAGTTGGGCTAGGGAGCTGACCAATTGCTGACCAATTGCTGACTCAGAAACACCCACAAGGACCACAACCGTACTTTAATATATAGATGTATATTTATGACTGATTTTTCCATTATTTACTCTGTAGTTAAATCTCTTAGGTATCTTTCTTAATAAATACTTAGTGGTTGACAACACTGAGGAGTTAAATCTCTTAGATTGACAAATAAACTCTCTAACCTACTGCTCAAGTTGCTGTCAAGTCCACAATACCGAGTCCCAGTCCACTCGGAAATACCGACCAACTGACCAACCCTTACCCATATCATCCCTAGGGAATGGCATGGGTCACCCACGGGTCAAATGTGGGTGACCCACACCCGACCCATGGGAAACCCGAACCCATCAACCCATGGGTTTTTTCCCATGGGTTGACAGGTGTTGGGTGTGCACCTGTGGCACGTTTGTGGCATACATTGTGTTCGCACCAACACGAACATGCAGTATGCACATGCACCGACACAAATGCACTGTACACGTACATGCTGACTCAAACATGCCGACATGGATGCATTGTATGTGCACACGCAAACATGCTGTATGCACACATGCCGACACAAACATGTTGTATGCATGCACGTATGGCTCATTGGTGTTGGCGCATATGTGTCATGCATGTGTGGCACATGTGTCATATGCACATGATGGCGCATGTGTGTTGTATGCATGTGCATGTCGTACACACACACATATGACAGGAGCGAGTGCCCAGTTAGGTGTCATTGTCAAGCCCACAACACCGAGTACCGGCTCACTTGGGAATACCGACCAACCGGCCCTTACCCATATCATCTCGCACTACCGCACAGCCTCGGCTCGGTACACCCGGTACATCGTATGGACCACTCCTCTCATCCTATCCTCTTCATTGTTCCTTCACCCCCTATCCACTCCTTGACCCATTTCCCCCAAACAACATGACGGCCACTCGTTGTCCTGGCCACTGCCATTGTTTGATCTTGGGCCATCCTCTATTATTCTATTCTCGCCCACCACTTCATTATCTTATTCTCAGCCATACTCTATTATTCTAATCCTGCTTACATTCCTTATTCTATTTCTGATCACTGTGGACAATGCCTCCATGTGGTTTCTTCATACCTTATTGTCTCCATTCCTTACGCCACCCTGTTCCACATCTTGCTTCTTAACTATATAAGTAGCGGGATGTATGTAGATAGTTCTTAACTCAGAATATCAATTGGTTTGCACCCCTTTGTCCATTTCCTATTCCTAAAGTCCTTTGCTCGAGCCGACGCCCTTGGCATCCTCACGAGGCTCCTCCCACTACTCAAATTAGTGGCACGCATGGAACAGCAGGGCACAACACATGAGCACGTTGAAGCCTAGCCACTCTGGAATGGTTTGCAGGACTTAACCGATATCTCGGCATTACCGAATCCTGACAGTCGTATGCATGTGCATGTACACGTACATGGTTGATGCGCTGGGTTGGGCCAGGTCATGGGTGCTCTCGGCTTGAGCCGCACCCAAACCCAAGGGCACCAGACCCAGTGACCTGTGCAGGTTGGCCAAACCTGTGCTATTCCCTAATCATCCTTCACTATCATGCGGTCTCGGCTTGGTACATCCGGTACATTATCTGGACCACTCCTCTCATCCCATCCCCTCTATCCTCTACTATTCTCCCATTCCCCATCAATTCCCTTAGCCGTTTTCCTCGGGACACTTATTATTCATTTATTATTCAGTCATGGCCCTATTGTTTTATCTTTGGCCATTTTCCATTGTTCTATTCTCATCCACTCCCTCATTATCTTATTCTCAGCCATATTTCATTATTCTATCCTCGCTTACATTTCTTATTCTATTCTTGATCACTGTGGACAATACCTCCACATGATCCTTCATACCTTATTGTTCTCCATTCCTTATGCCACCCTGTTCCACATCTTGCTTCTTAACCTATATAAGTACCAGATGTATGTAGACAGTTCCTCACTCTGAATATCAACTTGGTTTACCTACCCTCGTCTCCCCTTCTTTAGTCTAAAGTCCCTTACTTGGACCGACACTCTTGGTACCCTCCTGGGTCTCTCTTCAGTCCAAATTAGTGGCATGTATGGAAGAGCAGGGCACAATGCATGAGCACGTTGAAGCCAAGCCACCTTGAACGGTCTGCAGGACTTGACCGACTCATCGGCTTTACCAAGACTTAACAGTTGCTCATAGTCCTACAGTTTGGTCCAGAAGGCTGCCTTCCACTTGTCTCCCTCCTTGATCCAAACATTGTTGTACCCCCACCGGACGTCCAACTTGGTGAAGTACCGGGCCCCCTTCAGTTGATTGACCAGCTTGGGGATAAGCAGAAGTGGGTAGCGGTTCTTTACTGTCATGATGTTCAACTTTCGGTAGTCTTGTATGAGCCTCAGGGCCCCGTCCTTATTTTTGATGAAGAAGACTGGGGAAGCCATAGGGGATTTTGATGGTCTGATCCATCCCGTTTTGAAATTCTCTTGGATAAACATGTCTAGCTCAGCTTGCTCCAATGGGGACATCAGGTACACCTTCCAGTTCACAGGGCTCAAACTTGGCTCTAGCTCTATCATATGATCCCAGACCTTCTGGGCCGGTAACTCATTGAAGGATTCCTTCATGAAAATGCTCTCAAACTCTTGGAGGTAGTCTGGTATCTTGACATTGGCCTGTATGTTATTGTAGTAGGCCTTAGCCAACCTCTGCAACATCATCTGGTGGCCCAGATCTGCTCTGAGTCTGACAGCAGCATCACGCATAACAGTTTGTCTTCTTCTTCTGACTCATCCCAAATATCTCCTTCTTCTGTCAAATCACCATCCTCTCTCTCATCCTCCTCACCACCTTCCTCGGGCAACCCCAGGAACAGGCCTACTCAGCAAGCCTGAATGTGTCACCAATCCCTTTGTGACTCCTTCCACTCCTCCTGGACCTCGGCTTGGCACATATGGCATTTTGCAGGGAACCTGCTCATTTTGACCTTCTGAGTCTGCCAGTCAATCTTGGGGTTGTGTTCTCATTCACCCTATAAAAATACCCTATCCCTTATGGATTTACCATTGGCTCAAGAATTGCTAGACCGACTAGTTGGCATAGAGCAGGAGTTACTGAGAGAGAGGAGAGAAAATCAGGATCTGGAGGTGAGGTTGAACATGCTGCAGGCAGCCACCACAAACCTGGTAGCAGGCCTCCTGACCCATGCTCAGCAGCCTGCAAAATGGATGGTGGAGCCCACCAAGCCATCCAAGTTCGATGGTGACTGTACACATGGATTGGCATTCATGCAGTCCTGTATCCTCTACCTTGGTGTCTGTACCACCAACTTCCCCAATGAGCAGTCCCAGATCCTCTGGGCAATATCCTCCATGAAGACCAGGAGGGCTGTAACCTTCTCCGGTCAGGTGTTTGTTCACGAGGTAAAAACAGACAGGCCCCTCTATGCCAACTGGAAGGCCTTCACTGAAGCCTTCCAGCAACACTTCTACCCCCTGCATGAAGCCACTGACATGGCAAATCAATTGGAGTTGTGACAGTACCATTAGGGAAAGCACTCAGTCGACAAGTATATCGACCAGTTTGAAGATCTGGTCACAAAGGCCAAATATACAAATGGGAGATCCATTGTTATAAAGTTCTAGTGAGGACTCGACCCTACAATCCAAAGTCACATTGCACTGATGCTGGATGGGAGGCCGAAGGATGATGACATTTTGGTGTGGTACACTGCTGCATGGGTGGTAGCTCTTAAACATGTGGTGAACGAGGCCTTTCAGGGACCTCGACTCCTGTCATCGCACACCCTCATACTGCAGCCTAACCGAAGGCTTGTTGAATCCCCAGCTAGGCAAGTTGCACCTGCACTCCCCAGAGTACCATCGGCTTCCTCTCCATTGGCCCCACCTCAAGGACCTGTGCCGATGGATGTCAATGTGGCCAAACAGCAGTACACTCTGCCCCTCATGTGCCGATGATGCGGCAAGGCCAACCACTTCACCCAAGATTGCCCCCAGGCATATGACATGCACTTCATGATGTTGGAGGAACACAAAGAGATGCTAGAGTACTGGATGGTGTCCACTGACCTTCAAGAGACCACAGAGGTCGAAGGGGATAAGGAAGTGGAATTGGGGGATTTTGCTCAAGGCAGCGAGTGAAGGATGTGCCCTCACTGCCCTTGTTTAATCATTTTGCCTCTCTGTCTATAGACACTGATATGGAAAATACAACCCAGTATTCAGATGATGACCCCTCAGCTGCAAGCGATGAAGACACTCCCTGTCAGGGGATGACCTGTCTATCTTCCTAAGCTGAGCACCAATCCTCCAGCCGGTAGACCAATACGGTCCACTGAAGTTTCGGCCCAATGGAACGACAGCAATAGATGAGAGACACACCCATGGGGAAGAGGACTGAGGAATGGAGTTGGGAGAACTCGACAGACTCGCCCTTATGGACTAGCGACCAACTGACCTTCCTATCATATGTTGAGCTGAGAGACCGAGGCCCTAGGCCAGACTCCTGGGGTCAGGCCTATGGGCGTTCGGTAGATTGTACCACCGGAACCAAAGGAGGGGTAGTGTATGATGGAGGAGTGGTGCATGGGTACAGTGTATATAGAGTGTGGGACTCGCTGGCCAAGGGGCTTAGGTTTCCCTCTTAGGATTTCCCCCATTGCTAGGCCCTGTGTGATGGTCCTCAGGCGCCACTGGGGTTCCCCTTATATTAGGAAAACCTCTACCCAATAAGGACTGGGCATCGTGTGATGGTGCGACCATAGGCAGATTTGGTCTCAGTGATTGCGACTTGGACAGCTCCACCTCACTTGCATACCAGACACCTGATTCCCCCTCCTCCATAGCTGCGAAAAAGCCACCGAACGACCCTCCTTACCCAACGATGCACCCAGATTTAGACACCAAAGAGCAGCTGGCAAGACTGGAGCAGGAGTTGGTGGAGAACCGAGCAGCCAATGCAGCCATTAGCGAAGCCCTGCCAGCAATTATGACAAAGCTTAACAATGACCCTACATGTGGAGATGCAGACTACCTGGGTCCCAAAGAGGATCTAATACCAAACACACATGCAGACTCCTTCCATCCTGCTCCACAAACCAACTCCCAAGCCTGACCAGCTGTCCCATCCAACTTTGACAGAGATCGAGAAAAGGGTAGAGCCTTTCTCAACTCCTGCAATATCTATTTTGCCATCTGCAGCAACCAGTTTGCCAATGACCAAGCCTGCATTCACTGGGCATTGTCATACTTCAAGTTGGGAAGGGTGGCTCAATATGCCAATAGGGTTCTGTGAAACAAACGAGTGGGATGCCCCCTATACCCCAACTGGAAGGCATTCGAGACGGACATGGTGGAACACTTCTGCTTAAATAACGAGCAGCTCTTGGCCCTGACATGACTCAAAGGCACGGGCTGGGACCAAGGCAGGGACTTGGTCGAAGGATACATCGACCGTTTCAAAGAGCTGGTAGCCTTGGCAGAGTATCACAATGACAAAATGATCGTGGTCAAGTTCAGGAAGGGTTTGGACCCTGGGATCCAATCCAGGGTGGTGTTATTGGGAGATGGGACACCCGATTTCAATAATCCCAAGAGACGGTATGAAGTGGCTCGAAAGGTGGCCTGTAATAGAGAAGCAAACAAGGCCTTTGCTGAGACTAACCAGAGCCACATTTGAATGACCCCCCACCATCACCGATTCCTCCCAAGATGAATCCCACCTTCCTAAGGCCAACGGGACTGATAAACCACAGCTTCAGCACCCCTCAACCCACACCAATAGCTACCGTAACCCAAAGGGATGGCCCCACCCCCATGGAGGTGGACCGAGCTCGATTTAAAGATGGCCTGCCTCGAACCTGTCACCAGTGCAAGGAGACAGGGCACTATGCTTGGGAATGCCCACGGGGCTTCAACATTAGGACCATGAGCACAGAAGAAAAGCTAGAGCTGTTGCCTGAGTTGCTTGCACTAGCAGACGTGTCTGAGGAGCCACCCATCTAGATGCAGGTAGAAGCCGAGGATGAAGGCTGCGTAGAGGCAGTGAATGAAGAAGTAGAGGGTTTTGGAACCTGCAGTGGGTGAATCGTGTGGACCCACTGCCTGTACATAATTGGTTTTCTGTACTGGAGCCTAAGAATGAAACAACCCCCATTCTAATTCCCTAGACCAAACAACCAAAAAAAGACACACCTAGAGGAGACCTCTCGCCAAAGACAACCTGCCCCTGGCTTAAAAAATGGGAGAAACAACTCCCCAAAAGATATGTGATAGCCACTGCACCTACCCCCAAATCTCTGGCTATCAAGGTGGAGGTCCAGACCACTGACATGGCAGAAATTTGGTCAGGACCAGCCCTCGTGGACTATGGGGCTACAGGACAATTCATGAACCAAGCATATGTGGAACATCACCGGCTTGCCACTCGTAAGCTCCAAAAGCTGATCCCTGTGTACAACATAGATGGATCCCCCAATGAGGCTGGGTCTATCTGTGAGATCGTGGACGTGATTCTCCAAGTGGATGGGCACACGGAGAGGATGGAATTCGCAGTCACCAACCTGGGAAGACAAGATATGATCATTGGCTTCACCTGGCTGGAGGGGGCTGCCATTGTCGTTGCTTCTAAAGATTCAGAGTTGAGCAGTGAGGGCAGCCAGTGCTTGTGGGAGAGAGTTTTCTACTGTAAGGGCAACTTAAGCAGGTGTTCTACCCTCGGGTGGCGCACTGGCAAAGTGTCAAGCCCGCAACACCGAGTACCAACTTACTTGGGAATACCGACCAACCGACCCTCACCCACATTATCCCGCACCACTGCGCGACCTCGGCTCGGTACATCCGGTACATCGTATGGACCACTCCCCTCGTAAACCTCCTTCCATTGTTCCTTCAACCCCCTATCCACTCCTTTACCCGTTTCCTCCGAACAACATGACGGCCACTCGTTGTCCTGGCCTTTGCCATTGTTTTATCTTAGGCCGTCCTCTATTGTTCTTTCCCCGCCTACCATTTCATTATCTTATTCTCAGCCATACTCTATTATTCTAATACCACCTACATTCCTTATTCTATTTCTGACCACTGTGGACAATGCCTCCATGTGGTTACCTCATACCTTATTGTTTCCATTCCTTATGCCACCCTGTTCCACATCTTGCTTCTTAACTATAAAAGTAGCAGGATGTATGTAGATAGTTCTTCACTCAGAATATCAATTGATTCGCACCCCTTTGTCCGCTCTCTATTTCTAAAGTCCTTCGCTCGAGCCGACGCCCTCGGCATCCCCTCAAGGTTCCTCTCGCTATCCAAATTAGTGGCACACACGGAAGAGCAGGGCGCAACGCAAGAGCACGTTGAAGCCTAGCCACCCCGTAACGGTTTGCAGGACTTAACCGATATCTCGGCGTCACCGAATCTTGACACAAAGGGGGATCCAAAGATTTAGTTTAGCACCTAATTACACAGTGACTAGCATACCTGGTGAAGGGGGATCCAAAGAGAAAACTCTAAGGAACCCTTCACCCACTAGCTATGAGTATATAAGTGCCTTTGCCATGGCATTCCATATGCATTGATATGAATGCGCTGTACACGTATGTGTCAATATGAATGTGCTGTATGCATATGCATCGATATGAATGCGCTGTACACGTACATGTCAATATGAACGTGCTGTACATGTACATGTCAATACGAATGCGCTGTACACACACACGTATGACAGGAGCAAGTGCATGTTGTATGCATGCACATGCACATGTACATGAATGATATGCCAGGTTGGGCCAGGTCGCAGGTGCTCTTGGCTTGACCCACACCCAACCCCAAGGGCACCTGACCTAGTGACTTGTGCAGGTTGGCCTAACCTGTGCTATTCCCTAGACAGAATGAGGAGTTGTCCTGATGGAAATCTAGTAGGCAATTCTACAGATTCAGTAACTACCAAATTGGTAGTATCATTAAAGAGTTTAAAGGGAATTGGGTTGATGAAGGTAGTAAGGATTTTATGTTCCCAAACATAAGAGGATTTAATGAAGCTATGAGCAGAGCCTGAATTGATTAGGCATTTAAAAGGGGTTACCAAGGAACTCAGTACTAAGTCAGAAGTTAGAAGGATTATTAAAAGGTTAGGATTAAGAAGGGCAGAAGTGTTGAGATTAACCTCAGTACTAGCACTTGTCAAGGTAATGCAACTCCCAGTGTGCTTAGAGGTCGGAGAGTTGCTGACTAGTTTTTTGACTTGGTCACCTCAACTGATTTCTCAGTTTTGATATCCAAGGCACTAGTCACCTTGGAGGTGGTGGATCTAGTTTGTGGGGGCATGATTGTAAGAAGTGAAACACTGGAAGTAGTGTGATTCTAAATATACCGTCAGGCACTGAGAATGCTGACGATGTGTGGGCCGAGCACTATTGTAATAATGCCAACTTCACAATGCTGGCAGGAATCAGCCAAGTCCTGCAGACTGATTGTGGTGGCTTGGATTCAATGTACATGTGTGTTGTGCCCTACTTTCCGTGCATGCCACTAATTTGGAACAGACGAGATACTTGGAAGAGTGCTGAGAGTGTCGGCCTGAGTAGGGGCATTCAGACAGGAGAAGGGAAGGCAAGAAGGCATAAACAAAGTCGATATTCAGAATGGAGAACTATCTACATACATGTGCTACTTATATAGGTTAAGAAGCAAGATGTGGAATCAGGGTGGCATAAGACATGGACAACAATAAGGTATGAAGAACATGTGGAGGTATTGTCCACAATGATCAGGAATAGAATAAAGGAATGTAAACGAGAATAGAACAATGGAAATAATAAAATAGAAATGTGGCCAAGAATAAAATAATAGAAAATGACCAAATATAAAACAATAGGGCCATGGCCGAGGATAAACAATAGAAAAATGTCCCAAGGTAAAATGGGCCAAGAAATACGAAATAAATGGGGTGGGATTAATGGATAATGGATGAGGAAGAGTGGGTGATGGATAGGAATAGAGGATGTAGATGATCAATGTGTCGAGCTGAGACCAACATACCAAGTGACTTGTTTGTGGCTTGGCCACTTGCATGTGGAATTAGATTGATCATTTGGTCAGCACTGCCGAGTGAACCAATACTCCATACATGTACTTGACACTATGTCAAGCACACAATACCAATCCTCGGATCACTTGGTAGTACCAACCGAATGACCCTTACTATTCAATCCCACACACCAGTGACAAGCCATTCCTCACTAGCACATGGTCTCAACTTGGTACATTTGGTTCATTATTTGGTTCATTATTTGGTTCACTCCCTTCATCCCATCCCTTCTATTGTTGTTATTCTTCTATTCCCCATCTTTCCCTTTACCCGTCTCCCCTCTGGACATTTGCTATTCATTTGTTATTTGGTCATGGCCCTATTGTTTTATATTCAGCCACTTTCTATTGTTCTATTTTCATCCACACTTCCATTGTTTTATTCTCAGCCATATTTCATTGTTCTATTCTCGTTTACATTCCTTATTCTATTCTTGATCATTGTGGACAATACCTCCACATGTTCTTCATACCTTATTGTTTCTCCATGTCTTACTCCACCCTGATTTCACATCTCACTTCTTAACCTATATAAGTAGTACATGGATGTAGATATTTCCTCATTCTGAATATCAACTTGGCTTATGCCTTCTTGTCTTCCCTCCTCCTGTCTGAAGTCCCCACTTGGGCCAACACTCTCAGCACTCTCCCAAGTTTCCCTTCTGTTCCAAATTAGTGGCATGCATGGAAAGTAGGGTGCAACTCACGAGTATGTTGAAGCCAAGCCACTCTGATCAGTCTGCAGGACTTAGCCGATTCCCACCAGCATTGTGAAGCCAGCATTATTACAACAGTGCCTGGCCCACACATCATTGGGATTCTTGGTGCCTGAAACACTAGTGGTATGGGGGGCAAAAACTATGTTTATAATTCCTTGTTGTACTATAAGTTTTTGGTATTTTATATGTGATGGGAAATGATTTGTAATGATGAAAACTTCACAGAGTGAAGATAGAAGCCGATCCAATGTGGCCATACACGTGGTGCATCCACATATATGCAGGCAAAATGATATGGGGGAAAACTTCACAGGATAGTCTGTCTCCTTCTCAACATTCCTAAATGAGGCAAGGTGGCCCTTGGGGCAAGGTATGGGACTGGGTAGATAGTGTTGTGCAAAACCTGCTCCTAAAATAATGAAAATATTTATGAGTGTTCCTTATAGTTGTCAAGCACTGAAGTGCCAAATATGCATGGGCCAAGTGCTAATGCAAAAGCACCGACTTCACAATGCTGGCAGGGGATTGGCGAAGTCCAGTAGACTGATTGGGGTGGCTTGGCTTTAACGTACTCATGCATTGTGCCCTACTTTCTATGCATGCCACTAATTTCAGAGGGGAGAAGAACTTGGGAGAGTGCCAAGAGAGTCGACCCAAGGCAGGACTTCAGACAGGAGGATGAGGGAATGCAAGAGGCATATGCCAAGTTGATATTCAGAATGAGGAGCTATCTACATCCATATGCTACTTATATAGGTTAAGAACCAAATGTGGAACAGGATGGCATAAGGTATGAATAAGGGATAAGGTATGGAAAGCATGTGGGAGCATTGTCCACAATGCTCAAGAATAGAACAATGAACACAGATGAAAATAGAACAATAAATGTGGCCAAGTATAAGATAATAAGAGTGTGACCAAAAATAAGACACTAGAATGTGACCAAATATAAAACAATAGGGTCATGACCGAAAATAAAACAATAGAAATGTCCCAAGGTAAAATGGGGCAAGGGAGTGGATCAGGCTTAAAAGAATAACAAAGGTATAAAGGATGGGATGAAGGGAAGTGGACCGAGTGATGAACCAAATATACCAAGCCAAGACCACATACTAGTGAAGAAATGACTTGTCACTGGTGTGTGGGATTTTCAGCAGGATGACCCAGAAATATAGACAAGATGGCCAGGCAGCCTAAATCCATGAACCAGACCCATTCTATGTGTCAAGTACACGTACCGAGGACCCGATAACTCGGTGGTACCGACTAAAATACTCCATTAATAACCAAGCACGAACCATTCAATGAGTCATTCTCGGCCAGACGCACATATCGGTTACACCCCTCATTCCTATGCCCACCCCTCACTCCTCGGTCCGCCTCACCTCGGCACTTCCTGCCCTTGTGTTATCTTCGGTTATGGCCTTGTTTTACAATCGGGCATTTCCTATTGTGCTAGGACACGTCCTATTATTCTCTCCTTCATTGTTCTATTTCCACCCTACATCTCTTATTCTAATTTTACTCGTTGTGGACAATAACCACATGCGTTGCATACCTTGTTGTCCCACATTCCTTATTCCACATGTCGCTTCTTAACCTATATAAGTAGGACATGCATGTACATACTTCCTCATTCTGGATATCGACTAGGCTTAGGCCCTTCTACCTTCTTGGGCGCAACACACGAGTACGTTGAAGCCAACGCCACTACTCTTGGCCTGCAGGACTTGGCCATAGTCTGCCCGACCTTTCGACAACACCCTTCGGCAGTACCGAAGTCCGTCAGTATCCGACTCCTGACACTATGGGACTGACCAGAAGAAGCTGAAAGGCTTCATTTTTTTATATAGGATGAATTTTCGAATGTGACCCAACTCGTTCCTTGATAACAGGCAAAAGGTGAATTATATGGTCTCTTATCTGTAAGGAATGGCTTTGGAATGCTTCAAACTCTACTTAACCTGAAACCCCAACATAGAACCCTGTTGGGTGACCAACTTGGAATTATTTATCGATGAGCTTCAAATCAAGTTCAGTTCATGGGACAAACAAGCCGATTGTTATGGCCCATGCCACCAAACAAACCCACATTAAACCCCACAACTACGCACACCGTTTCTGGGACCTTTCCGATCTCCCAAAGCCTGAATACCCGATTTCCGGATGTCCAACATACATTCCGAGGTTCCGCGATTCCGAACCTCCGAAGACTCCGAAGTCAAGGTTCCGTTCCTTTGATAGACGCTTCTGTTAAGTCCTCGACTCAGGCCGGCATCTTCAGCATCCCCCTGAGTATCTGTCTGTTGCAAATACAGTGGCGTAGGGCGTTGGTAAAAGATAGTACAAGAATTAGATACATGTATATAGGCCACCAGTCGACTAGACTATTCGCCAGTACAAATATCGACTTAATCTTGCATCGTAGTTTTCAATTAGTTTCCGGTAAACTTTCCGACTCTCCGAAATTAGGGACAGATGATTGAGGAGGGCACAACACATAAGTTGAAGCCAAGTCCCTGCAACCTCGAACCACTCGTACCACCCTATACCATGAACAGTCCCAAGACCCCCGGCGTCCTCGACTTCTGTCCACTCTGATTCCGATTCCGATCCCGGTCCTCACCCCCACCCTCAGAATATGAACTCCCCCTTCGGAACCCTTTCGGAACCCTTTCAGAACCCTCTGAAAACCCTTCCGGAAGTCTCTAGCTAAGCGCCGACACCCGGATTTAACACCGATGCTGAACTCACTCTCAAAAATTTAATGATGCACAATAATCACAAGGCTACATGGTTTTTTGTAGAATTTTACAGGCTCTTGGCTCTTGTCAACTACAATGACAATGCCCTCCTATGGAGGGCATATATAGCCCTGCCGAAATGTATCAAGGATGCCCTAATTCACTTTGACAAGCCCTGAAATCTCAATGACCTGTGGAATCTCATTCAGTGGATCAACATGAGGTATTGGAAAAGGAAGGTGGAATAGGTTTGATATTAGGAACCACTATGCCAGTATCCCTGACTATTCACATCAGCCACATTCAGCCTAACTCAGCCTCATTTGCCATTTCAGCCATATGCTCCATCAGCCTGTTAAGATTTGGTAAAGCTGAGAAGTCGATCAAGTCCTGCAGACTGTTTAGGGTGGCTAGGCTTCAACATTCTCATGCATTGTGCCCTGCTGTTCCGTGTGTGCCACTGATTTGGACAGGGGTGATGCTTGTGAGGGTACCGAGGGCGTCGGCTTTGAGTGGAGGACTTGAACAGGGGAGGAGTGGATGAGGGGGGTCTGAACCAAGTTGATATTCTGAGTGAGGAACTATTTACATACATATGCTACTTATATGGGTTAAGAAGCAAGATGTGGAACAGGGTGGCATAGGGAATGGAGAACAATAAGGTATGAAAAACCATTTGGAGGTATTGTTCAGTGATCAAGAATAGAATAAAGAATGTAGGCGAGAATAGAATAATAGAGTATGGTTGAGAATAAAATAATGAAGGAGTGGATGAGAATAACACAATGGAGGATGGCCGAAAATAAAACAATAGGGCCATGATTGTCAAGCCTACGATATCGAGCTCCGACTCACTCGGTACTACCGACCGACCGACTGGCCTTTACCCATGATATTCTCACTACCACAAGGTTTCGGCTTGGCACATCCGGTACATCATATAAACTATCTCTCCCACCTATCCCTTCCACCTCTCACTATTCTCCCATTTCACATCCATTCCCTTATACATCCTCCCCCGGGACACTTGATATTTACTTATTGTTTTATTTCGGCCGTCCTCCATTGTTTTATTCTCATCCACTCCTTTGTTATTTTATTCTCAGCCATACTCTATTATTCTATTCTCACCTACATTCTTTATTCTATTCTTGATCACTGAACAATACCTCCACATGGTTTTTCATACCTTATTGTTCTCCATTCCCTATGCCACCCTGTTCCACATCTTGCTTCTTAACCCATATAAGTAGCATATGTATGTAGATAGTTCCTCACTCAGAATATCAACTTGGTTCACACCCTGTCGTCCACCTCTCCCCTGTTCAAGTCCTCCACTCGAAGCCGACACCCTTGGTGCCCTCACCAGCATCTCCCCCATCCAAAACAGTGGCACGCATGGAACAGCAGGGCGCAATGCACAAGCACATTGAAGCCTAGCCACCCCAAACAGCCTACAGGACTTGACTGACTTCTCGGCTTTACCAGACCATAACAGTGATAGAAATAATAAGTGGATATCAAGTGTCCTGGGGGAGGACGGGTAAGGGAATGGACGTGAAATGGGAGAATAGTGAGAGGTGGTGTTATAGCCCATGCCTTCAACAAACCCACACTAACCCCCACAACCACTCGCCTCTGTTCCGAGACCTTTCTGACTGAAAGGACGAAGGACTGTTTTCCGTGGTTCCCGTTCCCATCACGTCTGTCCAAGACACCGCATTCCCGTGTCCATCTCCATCACAATCGAGATACCATCCCCGAGTCCATTCCTGACCGAGGACTCAATACTTTGATAACTGACACGCAGGACCATCACATACCTCACTCCCTTGTTTTCTCCTTTATATTGACCCCTTGTACTCCCTTTCTCCTTGTTTTATGACCAGCAAAGATAGTACAAGGATAGTCGCATGTATATAGTCTCCCAGTCAACTGGACTGTTTGCCAGTACAAATATCGACTTAGTCTACCCCCTAGTTTCCGATTCATTTCCGGTAAACTCCCATCTCCTTTCTGAGATTAGGGACAGACAATCGAGGAGGGCACAACACATAAGTTGAAGCCAAGTCCCTTCGACCTCGAACACCTCAGTGACCAGATTGAACCAATCCGTGACCAACCCTAAGCTCCCGGCACTGTCAAGTACACGTACCGAGGACCCGATAACCCGGCGGTACCGACTAAAATACTCCATTAGTAACCAAGCACGAACCATTCAATGTTGTTCTCGGCCAGATGCACATATTGGTCACACCCCTCATTCCTACGCCCACTCCTCACTCCTCGGTCCGCCTCACCTCGGCACTTCCTGCCCTTGTGTTATCTTTGGTTATGGCCTTGTTTTACAATCGGGCATTTCCTATTGTGCTAGGGCACATCCTATTATTCTGTCCTTCATTGTTCTATTTCCACCCTACATCTCTTATTCTAATTTTACTCGTTGTGGACAATAACCACATGCGTTGCATACCTTGTTGTCCCACATTCCTTATTCCACATGTCGCTTCTTAACCTATATAAGTAGGACATGCATGTACATACTTCTTCATTCTGGGTATCGACTAGGCTTAGGCCCTTCTACCTTCTTCTCTTCTGTTAAGTCCTCGACTCAGGCCAGCATCTTCAGCATCCCCCTGAGTATCTGTCTGTTGCAAATACAGTGGCACGCACGGCAAGTAGGGCGCAACACACGAGTACGTTGAAGCCAACACCACTACTCTTGGCCTGCAGGACTTGGCCATAGTCCGCCCGACCTTTCGACAACACCCTTTGGCAGTACCGAAGTCCGTCAGTATCTGACTCCTGACAGGCACTCCCGTCTCCATCCATAGTCCATCCTGACTACTGTTCTCGGCCTTCGGCCCCTTCAAGGACCCCTACACTAACCTGGATAGCCCTTTTGGAAGTATTAGCTAAGCCCCTGACATGCGGACTTAACAGGTGGAAGGGATAGGTGGGAGAGATAGTTTATACGATGTACCAGATGTGCCGAGCCAAGACCCCGTGGTAGTGAGAATATCATGGGTAAAGGTCGGTCGGTCAGTCGGTAGTACCGAGTGAGTCGGAGCTTGATATCATGGGCTTGACACAGCCTTCGAATTCAATGCACCTCACGTATTGAGCCTATTCTGTCTTGGCATTGCATGCAACATTCAATTATACTCCACTTATTGTGTCTGTCTGCACATCCATTTTTAGTACTTCTATTGACCACTTCACCATTATGACTTTTAATATTTTCTTATATGTTCTGCTCTACTTTCCTTATTCACAATTCTGCTCTGTCATTTTGATATCCAATCCATTGCTACATTTCTTATAGGGTAACTCCGCTGGGTATCAGGATGATATGTCATCCCACACTGCCATGGAGGAGATCAAGATTGGGACATAGTATTCTACTCTCGCACTTTTGATCTTCAGACTTTCTCATCTATTATAGGAATCTATTTGACTCCTCATAGATAAGCAAGATCTTGTATATTCAGTAGTCCACTCTTCAGTCAGAATATCGACTAAGATTCCAACTAAGCTTCCTCCATTCACTTCCATCTTAATTTCTGTCTCACTATTACATTTTGTCTATACGAAATTAGGGTCCAGAGTAGTCCAGTGGGTGCAACATATAAGTTGAGGCCATACCCTATTCAGAACCTCGCCATTGTTACAACACTGGGAGATATTACTTAGGAATTATGACTATGTCCTTTCACATCCTTAACAGTTGATTCTGACTACTACATGTGGGACTATGAGCAACTTGTGCAGTAGTTTAAAGAGTTTGTTTGGCAATCTAAAGAATATTACTCCTCAGTTTTGTCAGCCACTAAGTATTTATTTCAGAATATACCTAAAGAATATTACCACAGTGTAAATAAAAAGAAAATCAGTTGTAATTCTACATATATTCGTACAGTTGGCTCACCTCCTCAGTGTTGTCAACCACTGAGGAGGAAGGCATACACAGGTGGTGTTTCACCCACATATATGCATGAGCTGGCCCCTATACCACCTCTTTGGTATGGAGCCAAACTACCGGTCCCTACCCAGGGAGCCAGCCATGTGCATGGCGTTGTGCATGTGTAAGCACACGTGAGTAGTATACAAAAATATGAAATAACTCCCTCAGTCTTGAGGGTAAAAATACAGAATAAATTTCGAAAATTATAGAATTGAATTGTGCACAAGATGCAACCAAAATCAATAGAAAAAGAAAATATATTGTGGTTGACCGCTCAGGGGTGAGGTGCATTTGTACACCCTACACTACACCTGACCTCACTTCCCATTTTCATGACATAATGAACACCTGATCTACTATTCATAACCAAGGTTTCATTGTAGAAGTCCTGAACTGACTACAGGAGATATCCAATATGCACCAACTGTCAGAAGGCCCATCAGGCAGAGACCCTCCATCTGGACCTCCTGATGATGACAATGAAGACCCCATTGATGACAACGATATGGAAGAGACCGATTCCACTATCAACTCGGGTGCCAATGCTGACAAGGTTGTCAAAAAACTAGTCCAGCAATTAGCCCAACCAGCCCCTATGAACACCGATCCTGGCCCACATGCCAAGATTTGTGAGCCTGAAGTATACAATGGCACAGACCAAGCTAAGCTTTGTACATTCTTCCTTCAATGTACACTGAATTTCCGAGACCATCCATCTGCTTTCAAAATGGATGCATCAAGGGTTCAGTATACCATCTCTTATCTTATGGGCCCCACACTTTAATACTTCAAACCAGCCATCCTAAGTAAAATTCGACCCAAGCCTACTTGGCTTACAGTTGTCAAGTACACATACTCTCAGGCTTCTGGAGTGCCGACAATGCATGGGCCAAGCACTATAGTAATAGTGCCAACTTCACGATGCTGGTGGGAAGCGGCCAAGTCCTACAGGCCGGTCGTAGTAGTATAGCTTCAATGTGCTTGTGTATTGCACCCTACTTTCCATGTGTGCCACTGATTTGGGACAGAAGAAGTACTCAGGAGGGTGCCGAGAGTGTCAGCCCGAGTAAAGGACTTTAGACAGGAGAAGGGAGGACAAGAAGGCGTAATGACCCTATTGTTTTATATTCAGTCATTCTCTATTGTCTTATTCTTGGCCACATTCCTATGATCTGTTTTGGTCACATTTCCATTGTTCTATTCTCGTTTACATTTCTCTGTTCTATTCTTGAACATTGTGGACAATACCTCCACATGCTCCTCATACCTTATTGTTTTCTCCATGTCTTACACCACCCTGATTCCACATCTTGCTTCTTAACCTATATAAGTAGTGCATGTATGTAGATAGTTCTTCATTCTGAATATTGACTTGGTTTACACCCTCTAGTCTTCCCTCCTCCCATCTGGAGTCCCCTACTCAGGCCAACACTCTTGGCACTCTCCTGAGTATCTCTTCTGTCTGAAATCAGTGGCACACACAGAAAGTAGGGTGAAACACACGAGTATGTTGAAGCCAAGCCACCCTGATTGGTCTGCAGGACTTGGCCCATTCCCACCAGCATTGTGAAGTCGGTACTATTACAATAGTACTCAGCCCACGCATTGTTGGCTTTCTCAGTGATGAGATTATGAGCAATTTGTACAGTAGGTTGGAGATATTTCCAGGCAGTCTAAGTTATTTTCTCCTCAGTGTAGTCAACCACTGAGGAGGGAGGCATATGTGAGTGATGTTTCACCCGCATATATCCTACAACCGGCTCCTGACCCTATCAAAGGTTTGAGCCAGGCTGCCGGTCCCTATCCAGGGAGCTGGCCATGTGCATCGCGCAGTGCATGTATAAGCGCATGTGAGTACAAAGAAAATAAACAATAACTCCCTCAACATTGAGGGTAAAAATACAAAATTATTATCAGAAAATTTTGAATTGAAAAGCGCACAAAATAGGATGAAAATCGATATGAAAATACAATATAGTGAATTTGCTCTCTCAGGGGTGAGATGTATGTTTGCACCCTACACTCAGTGTCTGATAACAGTCTGGAAAGACTTTTGATCTAAAATAGAAACAAACTTCAGACCATTCTGTTGTGGATTCAGAAACAATTCCCAATTCTCTCACTCAATCATTATATCCACCACATACACAGAATACATGTCACACATGTATCAAGTCACACAGGTACTACACTCAAGTCACATGCACATTGTTATTGATGCGTCAATGCTAACTCATGTCTGAGAAGGGACGTGCGTAGATAAATTTACTATATAATAAAAACATGTATCAGAATAATAATAATCACAAATTTTCTATCCCATTTTCCCATTTTCTGTCTTACTCTCAAAATAAAGTAATCTATAGTCTACATTAACCAAGAGATTAAAAATCTCATAATCTCTAAGTCCAAGCTAGTTTCTTGTTGACTATCTTTTACTTGATTTCTACTTCACACTAGGGAGACTTTTTTCATATAGATTTTAAAATCAAAAAAAAGAAGCAGAAGATTTTTCATATTCTAAAAACAACCTCACACCCCCACAAGGCATATTACTACTGACCTAACTACAGTAGGGGACAAAACCGTTCAAGTATTTTGAACATTTGTGTTGTACTGTAAATAACGGGAGGATTACATAATCAAAAAACATGAAGTAATTAGTGGAGATAGCCCTGCTTCTGAACTTGTGGTCACAATCAAGATGATTATGTAACTCTCAATATTCATTGAGATACTCCCTCCTTGCCTTCCTATGCCTTGCACTAAGAAGTGCCTTCTTTCTCTTTACAACTGCCTTCATCCCAGCCTTCTTCAGGTTCCTCCTTACAGTCTTGGATGTCACTGGTTCATTGAGAATGTTTTTGAGCACCTGGGTACCCTGGGTTGTGTTCTCAATCTTCCCTCTTTGCATGAGTGATACAATATGGTAGATGTTGGAGGGGGATATCTTGGATGGGCGACCACCAGTGGTCTTGGGTATATCAGGACAGTGTTTCCTGCCAATGGTAGAGATAGAGCTAACAGAGACACCAAGGTAAGAGGAGATGTAGTGACTAGAATGACCAGTTTTAAGCAATTGGATGATAGACTCAACTTTAGCAGCAGAGAGAGGCTTCATGGTTCTGAACAAGGGATGGTTGGCTTTGTTTGGACAGAAACAAACTATAAAAAGGTTCACACAATGTCACGTGACTTGTCATGTGATTTCCAGCCCTGTATATACAATTTATTGCATTAATAACTGTGAGGGACAAAACCATTCAAATGCTTCATTTTTTTAAATAATTAATATCTCAATGAATATTGAGAGTTATGTGATCATCTTGATTGTGAACACAAGTTCAGAAGCAGGGCTAACTCCACTAATTACGTCATATTTTTTGATTATGTAATCCTCCTGTTATTTACAGTACAACACAAATGTTCAAAATACTTGAACGGTTTTGTCCCCTACTGTATGTCTAACTACTCCACAAACATCTCTGGAACCCCCACAGCCAAAACCTATACCTGGCTAACTGTCAAGTACACGTACCGAGTATCCAGTAACTTGGCAGTGCCGACCAAATGATCATTCTAATCCCACATGCAAGTGACCAATCCACACATATGTCAAGCTTCGGGGATGCCAAGATGTTGGACAGGAATGGCCAAGTCCTACAGGCCAGGCATAGTGGCTTTGGCTTCAACGTACTCATGCATTGTGCCCTACTCTTCCGTGCATGCTACTGATTTGCAATGGACAGGGTACTTGGGGCGATGCCGATGATGCCAGCCCAAGTAGAGGACTTAACAGAGGAGGAGAAGGTAGAAGGGCCTAAGCCTAGTCGATACCCAGAATGAGGAAGTATGTGCATGCATGTCCTACTTATATAGGTTTAAGAAGCAACATGTGGAATAAGGAATGTGAGACAATAAGGTATGCAGAGCATGTGGGTATTGTCCACAACGAGTAAAATTAGAATGAAGGAATGCAAATGGGGATAGAACAATAAAAGATAGAATAATAGAAATGCGACCAAGGATAGGACAATAGGTGGTGCCCGACTATAAAATAATGGGGCCATGGCCGAGGATAATACAAGGAAAGGAAGTCCCAAGGTGGGGCAGATTGAGGAATGAGGAGTAGGCATGGAGGGATTGATGGATGGTGAGTGGTGTAGAGTATGTGAGGGGTGAGGACAAGGAGTGTGGGTGGTGGATGTGCCAAGCCAAGACCGGTGTACCAAGTGATATGCATGTGGCGTGGACACTTGGATGTGGACATAGGATGAGTGCTCAGTCGGCACTGCCAAATTAATGGGTCTCGGTACATGTACTTGACAACATATGTTAACTTGGTATGTCGGTCTTGGCTCAGCACATTGACCATCCACACTCTCTATTCTTATCCCTCATCCACTCTTCCCCACTCATTATCCATTAGTCCTTCCCCATCCACTTCTTATTTCTCGGCCCACTTTACCTCAGGACATTTCTATATTGTTTTATCCTCAGCCATGACCCTATTGTTTTATATTTGGTCATTCTCTATTATTCTATTCTTGGCCACATTTCTATTATCTTATTTTCATTGTTTTATTTTTGTCCACATTCCTTATCCTATTTCTGATCATTGTGGACAATACCTCCACATGCTCTACATACCTTATTGTTCTCCATTCCTTATTCCACATCTCACTTCTTAGCCTATATAAGTAGCGAATGTATGTAGATAGTTCTTCAATCTGAATATCAACTTGGTTTACGTTCTCTAGTCTTCCCTCCTTGTTAAGTCTGCGTGTCAGGCGCTTAGCTAGCACTTCCGAAGGGGTTATCCGGGTCAGCGTGAAGGTCCGTAACAAGGCCGAGGACCGAGACGGAAGTCGGACGGACTACGGACGGGGGACAGAGGCGCCGGGAACTCAGGGTAGTTCGCGGAATGGTTCAATCCGGTCACTGAGGTGTTCGAAGTCGAAGGGACTTGGCTTCAACATATGTGTTGCGCCCTCCTTGATCGTCTGTCCCTAATTTCGGAAAGGAGGCGGAGTTTACCGGAAATGAATTGGAAACTGGTGGGGGGACTAAGTCGATATTTGTACTAGCAAACAGTCTAGTCGACTGGAAGACTATATACAAGTGACTATCCTTGTACTATCTTTTGACGGTTATAAAACAAGGGGAAAAGGGAGTATAAGGGGTCAATATAAGAGAGAACAAGGGAGTGAGGTACGCGGTAGTCCTGCGCGTCGGTTATCAATCGGAACGGAACCTTGATTTCCGGAGTCTACGGAGAGTCGGAATCGCGGTCTTTGGAGGGTCGGAATCGCGGAACCTTGAAATGTACTTCGGACATCCGGAAATCGGTTGTTTGGGCTTTGGTCGATTGGAAAGGTCCCGGAAATGGTGCGGGTGGTTGTGGGGGTTAATGTGGGTTTGTTTGGCTGCATGGGTCATAACACTCCTCCTATCTGAAGTCCCTTACTTGGGCCGACACTCTTGGCAATCTCCTGAGTCTTTCTTCTGCCAAATTAGTGGCACGCATGGAAGAGCAGGGCAGAACACATGAGTACATTGAAGCCAAGCCACCCTGATCAGTCTGCAGGACTTGGCCAATTCCCACCAGTATCTTCAGCATTACTGATACTTAACACTAACCAACTCAGTGAGCCACAGTCATACATGCAAAGATCTGGAATTGTTTACCTCTATTGACAGGGATTATACATCAGGCACAGTGAAGATCATTATCATATCAGAGAAACTCACTGGAATACCAGATACGAAAGTCACCCTCCAGAATGTTGAGTACACACCAATTGGAAATGGAACACCTTATCGGTACCATGCATATTGAGGGGGAATGCAAAACTCACATACACAAACGATGGGGTCACACTATCAAAGAATGGATCAGCATTTGCACAGAGTTCAGCCAAAGGATCAACTTACTCGTTCACAGCATTATTGGCACACCCATGTGGGGATGCAGCTATAGAAGCCCCAAAACCACATTACACTGCCATACACACAAGCCCAGCAGCATGGGAACCAAGAAGCATACCCAAGCAGGAGAGAGAGAGATGGGAGACTGGAGTGGAACAGAAGAAAAGAGAAGAAGAGAGAGCAGAAACAGAGAAGAAAGAAAGCGAAGAAAATGAGGAGGACAAAGGAAGTTTTATGGAGGAGATGGAAAAAAGAGTCAGTGAAAACTCAAAGGAGAAGAGTGAGACAACTTACCCATTGCTAAACAAACAACCCATGGCACTACCAGCGATGACCCATGGAAAAAAAGCCACCGCTGCGTCACCACTTTATCCATTGATGCAGGACTAGACCACACATATGACATGCATTAGAAATGCAATACCATTGCATATCCACATAGATCCTAAATGAACCATGAAATCTGGGGATGCCATACTGCTGGCAATGAGATACAGTATATCTGGTACATGTAAGGCATATTGTAATAACACCTTAGTAGATACTCTACCATTTGGCACCTCAATCTGGTGCACCTTGATCTGGATGTCTCCCATGCCAACTGCATGGAAGATGTGATTATTTGCTACAGTGATGGGACAAGGAGGAATTTTGCATTATGTGACAGAATACTCACAGAACAGAGACATATGGCATGGTGCTCCAGAATCATACAATTGCACCTCCATACCCTCAGTTTTATTTGCTCCTATTGCTGGAGCTTGAGGAGTCTTATTATCCTCCTCACTCTCTGTGTCAACAATGGTGGCCCATGCTTCCCTATCCTTTTCCTTCTCTCTTGCTGATTCTGCACCAGCAGCTGCATCTATTTTAGTGCCACTATTCTTCATATCACCATTCCTTCTTCTAGGCCCCTGGCCTTCCTTTCCACTGCTTTTGCCCAACAATCAGCCTTAACATGGCCTTTCCTTTTGCAATTGAAACACTCAACATTGTGTTTCTTGCTTTTCCTTTGGGAATCTATGGCTGCAGCAAAAGCTTAATTTTGGGATTTGCCATCCTTCAAGGTATATCTATCATATTCATCTATGGCAAGCTTTGTTACTATGACAGGAGTAGGAACTGTGCTGCTCAACTTAGCAGCAGTAGCAATACCACTCAAGGCTGATATGATGGCCGCAATGAGCCTATCAGGATTTGTGCATACTCAGCATCAGATAAAGTCTTGCCTATTTTGATGCATGTCAGCCAGCTAATCAAAGTGCTTGTGTATGCTATCTTTCTCTGCACAGTTGTCAAGTCCACGTACCGAGACCCATCCGCCGGCAGTGCCGACCGAGCAATTACTCTACATCCATGACCAAGTGCCCGCGTTGCCTGCATAACACTTGGTGCGCCGGTCCCGGCTCGGCACATTCGCCATCCGTACTCCTCGGCTCGTTTCACCTTGGGACTCCCCGTCCTTGTATTATCCTCGGACGCGACCCCATTGTTTTATATCCGGCCACTGCTTATTGTCCTATTTCGAGTCACGATCCTATTATACTGTCTTTTATTGTTCTATCCCCGTTTTGCATTTCTTGTTCTAATTTTGTTCGTTGTGGACAACAACCACATTGCTCTGCATACCTTGTTGTCCCACATTCCTTATTCCACATGTCGCTTCTTAACCTATATAAGTAGGACATGGATGTACATACTTCCTCATTCTGGGTATCGACTAGGCTTAGGCCCTTCTACCTTCTTCTCTTCTGTTAAGTCCTCGACTCAGGCCGGCATCTTCAGCATCCTCCTGAGTATCTGTCTGTTGCAAATACAGTGGCACGCACGGCAAGTAGGGCGCAACGCACGAGTATGTTGAAGCCAACGCCACTACTCTTGGCCTGCAGGACTTGGCCATAGTCCGCCCGACCTTTCGACAACACCTTTCGGCAGTACCGAAGACCAACAGTGCATTGTCTGAACACATCTTGACAGGTCAACTACAATTAAGGTTGTTCTCTCCTCAAACAACTTTTCAACTCATCTCACTGTCAGGCACCGAGAATGCCAATGATGCGTGGGCCAAGCACTATTGTAATAATGCTGACTTCACAATGCTGGCGGGAATCAGCCAAGTCCTGCAGACCAATTGGGGTGGCTTGGCTTCAACGTACTCGTGCGTTGCGCCCTACTTTCCATGTGTGCCACTAATTTGGAACAGAAGGGAAACTTGGGAGAGTGTCGAGAGTGTCTGTTAGGTATTGGTATTGTTGACGATGCTGGTGAGAATCGGCCAAGTCCTGCAGGCCAATTGGGGTGGCTTGGCTTCAATATACTCGTGCATTTCACCCTGCTTTTCAGTGCATGCCACTAATTTGGACAGAAGGAAGATGTCAAGTACACGTACCAAGGATCCGATAACTCGGCGGTACTGACTAAAATACTCCATTAGTAACCAAGTACGAACCTTTCAATGAGTTGTTCTTGGCCAGACGCACATATCGGTCACACCCCTCACTCACCCCTCACTCCCATTCCATGCCTACTCCTCACCCCTCGGTCTGCCTCACCTCAGGACTTCCTGCCCTTGTGTTATCCTCGGTTATAAGCCTTGTTTTATAAACGGGCACTTCCTATTGTCCTATCCCAGGGCACGTCCTATTATTCTGTCCTTTATTGTTTTACCCCCGCCTTACATTTCTTATTCTAATTTTACTCGTTGTGGACAATAACCACATGTTCTGCATACCTTGTTGTCCCACATTCCTTATTCCACATGTCGCTTCTTAACCTATATAAGTAGGACATGCATGTACATACTTCCTCATTCTGGGTATCGACTAGGCTTAGGCCCTTCTACCTTCTTCCCTTCTGTTAAGTCCTCGACTCGAGCCGGCATCATCAGTATCCCCTCAAGTACCTGTCTGTGGCAAATACAGTGGCACGCATGGCAAGTAGGGCGCAATGCACGAGCACGTTGAAGCCAACACCACTACTCTTGGCCTGCAGGACTTGGCCATAGTCCGCCCGACCTTCTCGCCAACACCCCTCGGCAGTACCAAAGTCCGTCAGTATCCGACGCTTGACAGAAGACTTGGGAGAGCACCAAGAATGTCGGCCAGAGTAAGGGACTGCAGCCAGGAAAAGGGAAGACCAGAGAACATAAACCAAGTCGATATTTATAGTGAAGAACTATCCACATACATTTGCTACTTATATAGGTTAAGAAGCGGGATGTGGGATAAGGAATGGAGAACAATAAGGTATGCAGAGCATGTCGAGGTATTGTCCACAATGATCAGAAATAGAATAAGGAATGTGGACGAGAATAAAACAATGAAAATAAGATAATAGAAATGTGGCCAAGAATATAATAATGTAAAATGACTGAATATAAAACAATAGGGTCATGGCTGAGGATAAAACAATAAAAGAATGTCCCGAAGTAGAATGGGCCGAGGAATAAGGAATAAATGGGGTGGAAATTAGTGGATCATCAGTGGGGAAGAGTGGATGAGGGATAGGAATAGGGAATGTGGATGATGAATGTGCCAAGCCAAGACCGATGTACCAAGTAACATATGTGTGGATTGGTCACTTGTACGTGGAATTAGACTGATCATCTGGTTGGCACTGCTGAGTAACCGGATACTTGGTATGTGTACTTGACAGTGTTGGTCCAAGTAGGGGACTTTAGACAGGAGGAGGGAAGACAAGAAGGCATAAGTGTAAAGCCCACAATACCATGCTCTGATTTACTCAGCAGTACCAACCAACCAACCCTTACCCATATCATCCCTCACCAGTGTGTGGCCTCAGCTTGGTACATTCGGTTCATCATTTGGTTCATTATCTCCATCCCACCCTCCTATTCTTTGTCATTCATTCATTCCCTGTCCTTCCCCTTGCCTGTCTACCCTCGGGACATTCACTCTTTGTTGTCACTCGGCAGTGGCCCTATTGTTTTATGTTTGGCCACCCTCTATTGTTCTATTTTCACTCACTCTTTTGTTCTCGGTCATAGTTCATTGTTCTATTCTTGCCCACATTCCTGATTCTATTTCTGATCATTGTGGATGATACCTCCACATGATTCTTCATACCTTATTGTTCTCCATTCCTTGTGCCACTCTGTTGTGCCACTCTGTTCCACATCTCACTTATTAGCCTATATAAGTAGCCAATGTATGTAGATGGTTCTTCGTTCTGGAAATCAACTAGGTCTACGCCTTCTTATCCTCCCTTCTCCTGTCCCAAGTCCTTTACCTGGGCCGACACTCTAGGCACTCTCCCAGGTATCCCTCTGTCCCAAATCGGTGGCATGCATGGGAAGTAGGGCGCAATGCACGAGGACGTTGAAGCCATGCCACTACTTCTAGCCTGCAGGACTTGGCCCTTACCCGTCTGACCCCTTCGGCTTTCCCGAAGCCTGTCAGTATGTCTGGGGCCTGACAATAAGCCAACTCGATATTCAAAATGAGGAAATATCTACATCCATGTGTTGTGACAAACGGTGGAAGGAATGGGGAGAAGGCAGTGAGGGATGAGAAAAGGACAAAAACACATTGGACTCATATTTTGATTGTATAACATGAAAGAATAGTGTAAATAAGTGTACAAGATAGGTATTAGTGAGCGTGCAGTGGAAAGTAGTACAGAACACGGACTTACTAGTAGTTACCATACGAGAGACTCAAACCAGCTGCGACTTAGATGCTAAGCGCCCAGATGACCAGGGGACATAAGGGCCAGAGGAGCCGAAATGTATGGAATACAGAAGGAGACGAAGGGAAAACAGATAGGAGGGGATAGAAGGAACATAGGGGAAGAGACTCACATGTAAAGGAACGAGAACTGAGGAAACCGGGATGCATATATGCAGTCACCGAGGACAGATGACTGAGAAACAGGAGAATGGAACACGAGACACAGTCCAGAGAGGCGATAAATGTTGCAGACAGGAAGGGAACAAAGGGAGAAGTCATTCTATTCAAATGGCACCACTGATAGGTGTCATATCTCTATGAAGATTCCATCGGGGCAGCCCACAGTGGGCCGACCCTGCATATGCTCCACAAAATCCGTTAATTACGGATCATATTCTAGTTACATGATTCACTTGTATAAAGAGAAAGTAGTTACAACGAATACTACCAGTCTCTCATACCGAAAACCCCCCACACTTATGTTGGGTGCAAACTAGCATCTCACCCCTGAGAGGTCAACCTCAATATATTGTATTATTATATCGATTTTGGTATCAAACAGTGCGCTTTTGAATTCTTTATTTTTCTCAATTTTATTTGTATTTTTATCCTCATTATTGAGGAAGCTATTCTCATTTTATTGTGTACGCTATTTACGGGCGCTTGTCCACGCACGACGCGACTAGCGTGGCCGGCTCCCTGGGTATGGTACCGGCAGACTGGCTCAAACCTTCGATAGGGTCATGGGCTGGCTGCAAGGTATATGCGGGTGAGACACGACCCGCGGAAGCCTCCCTCCTCAGTTATTGACTATACTGAGGAGAATAAAATAATTAGCTGCCTACAAAATTCTTCTATCCTACTGTATTTGCTCATAATCCCATCAACTTATATTTGATATCTACTTGACGCACTCACGTGACATCAAGCTGCATTGGGTCAAATCGCTACTCGTCGTCATTCAAGGCTGCGGACCCAACGGGGATAACTATATAGGTGTTATCCATCATGCTCACGCTTGTATTAATATATTCTACTATTGTGGATCACCCACAATTGACCTACACGACCTACGGTCACATCGCCGCCAGCTTCTCGGACCAGCGCTTACATATGATCGACCCGCTGTGCATCGTTTGCGTAAGAGCATATAATCATGTATAAAATTAGCTATACATCCCTTAGCTACAAATCTTTGTACTACGGTAGCTAGTCCATCCACCAACCATTATCCCCCATCACAGTAATTAAGACCATGTACTACTTATATAGGTTAAGAAGTGAGATGTGGAATCAGGGTGGCATAAGACATGGAGAAAAGAATAAGGCTTGGAGACCATGTCGAAGTATTGTCCACAGTGATCTAGTAGAGAACAATAAAATGTAAACGGGAATAGAATAATGAAATATGGCCAAGAATAAGATAATGGGGGTGTGGATGAAAATAGAACAATAGAAAGTGGCCAAATATAAAACAATAGGGCCGTGACTGAATAATAAGTGAATAGCAATTGTCCCGAGGGGAAATGGGTAAACAGAAGGATGGGGAATAAAAGATTAATGAGAATAGAGGGGATGGGATGAAGGGAGTGAACCAAAATGATGAACTGAATGTACCAAGCCGAGACCACATGCTAGTGAGGAATGGCTTGTCACTGGTGTGTGGGATTAAACGGTAAGGGTCATTTAGTCAGTACTACTGAGTGAACCGAGGCTTGGTATCATGTACTTGACAGTATCCCCCCCTTAGCGGCTGAACCCATGAAGCCGGTAGGCAGAGTGAAGTTCACAAGTGCGAGTGGGGGATGAAAGAAACTGCAGCTAAAAAAGACCGAGGAGGCTATGATGAAAAAAGGGTAGTGGAGGCCCCCAAGGGTGAGTGGTGATTTGTTGCTTTGGGTTTTAGCTAACAGCTTCTAAGATGAAAGGCACTGAGCCCTTGGCCATTGCTGGCACAGCATGCAGGGTCTGTGATATTTATTGGGAGTCGATTGGTTGGTTGGCCAATGCCCAGGACTATGTTTGTAGGGTGAGTTGGTTGCCTCCATCCAAGTGGATTTTCTCCTAGGCAGGAGGGGAGGAAATGGGGGATGGAAATGAAAAGACTAAGGAAGGGGAAGATGGGGACAAGACCCTGAGGGAGTCTCTGTAGTTTCTGTTGAAAAAAGAACAGATTTTGGTAGAGACCAAAAAAAATGAATCAAGGCAGAAATAAAAGAAGAAAACAGAAAGTTATAAGACAAAGAGAGGTGTGCCAAATTTTTGGGAGCCTTGGTTGAAAATGGGCAAAGGAAAATAGACAGACTGAGGAATTTAGAAGCAAGGAGAACTGAGGAGGGGATTTGGGAGTCACAGAGACTTGTAAGGAGAGCCTTAGTCGGGTTCAAGTGGCCATGGACCTGGTTTATCAGGGTAGGCAAGATAAAATTCCACAACAATCTTGGGAGCATTACCAAGCTTGGTTGCTAGCAACCAAGATTTATCATCCTCAGTGCCTTCATAACCAGTCCAGCGGACCAGGTAAAGGAGGCTACAAGGTCTTCATCGTCGGTCAGTCTTTGAGTCAAAGATTTTGGCTATCTTGTACTTGATTTTGACTTGGGGAGGTGGAGGCTGAATTCAATTGGGTATGGAGTTGGGGGTTGAAGGTTCAAGCATTGAGACATGGAAGACTGGGTGTACTGCCTGCATGGTGTTGGGCAGATGGAGAGTATAGGAGTGAGTGCTGACTCAAGCAATTACCTCAAAGGGGCCGAGAAATTTCTCTGCCAGCTTCTTGGAGGGTTGAGTGGTGCAGAAAAACTGAGCTTTGATGAATGCTGTTGATCCAATTGCAAATTTGGGAGCGGCGAGTCTTCAGGAGTCTCCCGAGACTTGATATTGTGATTGAGCATGACTGATTTGCTCTTTCAGGGCTTCATGGAGTTGATTTAGGTCTATGGCAAACTCACATGCTGGAGAGGAGGCGAGATCACGTTTGGGATGTACAGTGAGGTTTGGGTGGTGTCCCTTGTTAGCAAAGAAGGGAGAGATGCCCATGGTAGCATTGGGAGCATTATTATAGGTGAATTCAGCTAGTGGCAACAATTTGCACCAGTTGTCCTGTTGGTAGTTGCAGTAGACTCAAAGGTACTGTTCCAGCGTCTGATTTACATGTTCAGTTTGACCGTCAGCTTCTGGGTGGTAGCCTGAGGTGAAGTGTAGGCACATGTCAAGAGCTTTACTGAGTGACCTGAAGAAGTGGGAGACAAATTCACTTCCACGGTCAGATATTACATGACTTGGTACACCATGTTTGGAAAAGACATGAAGTACAAACAGTTTAGCCAGTGGGGCCAAAGTGATTGTGTTGGTTGTAGGAATAATGATACTTTGTTTCATGAGTCTGCAAACTATTACTAGTATCAATGTTAAAACCGAGGACTGAGGAAGTTGCTCAATGAAACCCATAGAGATGGAATTCCATGGATGTTTGGGGATGGGAAGTTGTTTTAAAAAGCCATAGGGTTTATGTCGCTGTGATTTCAAATCCATACATGTGGTGCAGGATTTTCAGAAGTCGATAACCAAGGTGCATAGGCCTGGCCAGGTGTATTCACGGCAGACCAGGGCCAGTGTTTTGTTTTGACCAAAGTGTCTCAAGAGGATGTGGTCATGCTTGTATTGTAAGACGTGTAATCTGAGGTTGTTGGAGTCAGGGACATTGTCAAGTCCACAATACCAAGCTCCGGTTCACTTGGCAATACTGACCGACCGACCCTTACCCATATCATCCCTCACCAGTACACAGTCTAGGCTCAGTACATTTGGTTCATTATTTGGTTCACTTTCCCTACCCCACCTCCCTATTCTTCATTATTCTTCTATCCCCCATTCTTCCCTTTGCCCGCTTACCCTCGGGACATTCAATATTCATTTATCACTCGGTCATGGCCCTATTGTTTTATATTCGGCCATCCTCTACCGTTCTATTTTCCCTCACACTCCTACTCATTTATTTTCGGTCATATCTCATTGTCTTATTCTCGTTTACATCATATTGTTCTATTCCAGATTGCTGTGGACAATACAATACATCCACATGGTCTCCATACCTTATTCTTTTCTCCATGTCTTATGCCACCCTTATTCCACATTCTGCCTCTTAGCCTATATAAGTAGTGAATGCATGTACATAGTTCCTCAGTCTGAGTATCAACTAGGTTTATGCCTTCCTGTTCTCCTCCCTCTGTTCAGAAGTCCTCCACTTGGGACGACACTCTCAGCATCCTTTCGAGCATCTCTTCCATCCCAAATCAGTGGCATGCACAGGAGGTAGGGCGCAATGCACGAGCATGTTGAAGCCAAGCCACTATGACTGGCCTACAGGACTTGGCCGGTTCCTGACCATACCTTTGGCATCACTGAGGCCTGACAGACATAGATCCAATCATCTAGTCAAAGGAAACTGTGTGAGGTTTGCATCCATATTGGGTTTGGTGTTTTGGGAGTGCCGAGATGGGGCATTGCTGCAGGGTCGGTTGGGAGGGCTGAAAGTATATCGGAATGGAGTTTTTCTGAATACATAATGATACTTGCTCATAAGGTTGAAATGATGAGTTGGGTAGCTTGAAGGGATTCCACTAATTGAGTAGTCATAAAAATTGGCCAGAGGTTTTGGGGGTTGATGGTGCCATAGTTGCTACCCCCCTCTTTAGGGTAGATATCCCATTGTCTAGTTAAAGTGTCAGGTTTTGTGCCAAGCTTGCTGGGACAGAAACAAATGGTGAGGTTGAATTGGCAGAGGTATTTGGACCATCGGTGTTAAGGTCCGAGTTTGCATCAGGTCCGAGATGACATAAGTTGGTCCGAGTCAGGTGTTCGGAGTCGTAAGGACTTGGCTTCAACTTGTATGTTGCGCCCTCCTCGATCATCAGTCCTTTATTTCGGAGGTTCAGAGAAGATAAGTTGTCAGAGTTCAGAGAGTGAGTGGGAATACTAAGTCGATATTCGAACTAAGGTATAGTACAGAAGTCTGGAGGTATTTATACATGTGATCCTTATTGTAACTATTTAGGAATGATTAAGAGAGCAATAAGAGGAACGAAAACAGAGTACAAGAGAAATATACATTGGTGTTACAATAAGACTATTGTTCGGTGAAAAAGGAAGATGTCCGAGGTCTGAGGTCAACGATGCTGGTCGGACTCGGAGGTGGCAATGTAGGCTCAGACTTGGTTTGGAGTAGGGTTCATTCGTAGCACCCTATGTCGGATGTCCGGGATGTCAGAGTTATATTGCAGATATAACAGTGCCCCCCTGTTAGGACCGAGCCTCGAAGTCCTGGCACTTAATGACGGTGGAGGTTACCATGGGAAGATTATGTGATTAGGCGTTGAAAAAAGGTATAAAGGGAGGACCCTTTTCCATAGCAGTAGCCCAACCATGTCGTCACCCAACGCCCCCAACCTTGATGACCAAGCCGTTCTGCTGGAGCAGATGTGAGTGACTTCAGAGAAGCTCGAAAAGGTCCGAGCTGACAAGAAAAGGAAGGCTGAGGAGGCCAAGCGGAAGGCCAAGGAGGAGGCCAAGCGGAAGGCCGAGGAGGAGGCCAAGCGGAAGGCCAAGGAGGAGGCCAAGCGGAAGGCCGAGGAGGAGGCCAAGCGAAAGGCGGAGGAGGAGGAGGCCAAATGTAAGGCGGAGGAGGAGGCCAAACGTAAGGCAGAGGAGGAGGCCAAACGTAAGGCAGAGGAGGAGGCTAAAGAGAAAGCTGAGAAAGAGGCCAAAGAAAAGGCTGAGAAGGAAGCTAAGGAGGAGGTCAAAAAACTCTAAAAGGAGAGAGAAGTCGAGAGGCTTCAATGGGAGGCCCAGAAGGTTCCCAAAAGGGTTCCCCGTAAAAAGATAGTGAAGAGTCCGAAAATGATCTCGGAGTTATTGACAATAGCAGAGGATGTGTCTCAGCAAGGGGGTTTTTTGGAGGTCAAGACTCGGGGGCCCTCTCCAGACTTGCAGGAGGGGGACTTGGGCTTGACCGAGTGGGTAAAGGACCAAATCCATATCCTTGAGAAGAAGGAGGGGCTCCTAATTGCTTGGGCTCAGAAGGCCCATGAGAACAACTTAATGCGGGAAGCGAAGTTGGGCGGTGCCGAGGTGGGTCTTGGACCATTCAAGTCAAGTCAGAGGTTGGTAATCAGTCTACACCCAGACTTGTATCGACAGCAGTCCAAGGGCACGACCGAAGGTTGGAGAATGGAGCCCGGTTGGGTCTGTAATCACTGCTCCTATCAGGGGGACCCCTGTATATGGCCCTCTTTGGGGAAGGGGTCTTCGTGCTTTGCATGCACCGGTCAGAAGGTGGGGTGCAAGGAGGGGGATCAGGAAGAGGGAACGGTCAACAAAGGGAAGAGGGGTAGAGGTATTTCAGAGGATGGTGCGTGTCCAAAGCCAAAGAAGAGGAAGGTTGAGGGGGTGGTTGAGGGGCTTCCTCGGGACTCGGAGGCTCTGTGGGCCTCTCTTATAAAGGAAATGGTGGGCAAGTCGAGGGCTTCTCATGAAGCAATTACCTCAGAGTGTTAAGTCCGCATGTCAGGCGCTTAGCTAGTACTTCCGAGAGGGTTTTCCGGGTTAGTGCGAAGGTCCGTAACGGGGACGAAGACCGAGACGGAAGTTGGACGGACTACGGACGGAGACGGAGGCGCCGGAAACTTAGGGTAGGTCACGGAGTAGTTCAATCCGGTCACTGAGGTGTTCGAGGTCGAAGGGACTTGGCTTCAACTTATGTGTTGCACCCTCCTCGATCGTCTGTCCCTAATTTCGGAAAGGAGGTGGGAGTTTACCGGAAATGAATCGGAAACTGGTGGGAGACTAAATCGATATTCGTACTGGCGAACAGTCCAGTCGACTGTCAGACTATATACATGTGGCTTATCCTTGTACTATTTTTGCCGGTCATAAAACAATAAGAAAAGGAGTACAAGGGGTCAATAGTAAGGGAGAACAAGGGGTAAGGTACGCGATACTAGCGCGTCGGTTATCGGGATGCAGAATCCTAAGTTATGGGAATCGGAATCGGACTAGTGGTGGTTTGGACGGATGTTACGGGAACGGGAACAGGAACGGAAACGGGTTTGATGGTCGGGGAGGATTCAGAAACGGGGGTGGGTGATTGTGGGGGTTGGTGTGGGTTTGTTGGAGGCATGGGGCGTAA
>QLPG01007763.1:0-11277 GCA_003314385.1 Gomphus sp. MG54 | reverse complement strand
CATAGCTCATGATGTTGTGTGACGGGACAGTTTTATCGGCCTCTTGAAGATACTGGACATAGATCTAGATACTGGCACCCGACACATGGAAGTTCAGTTTAATGACCTCATTGTGACACCTATCAAAGATGCCGTGAAAGATCTTACCAAAAAATCTCTTATCGTTGTAATCGATGCTTTGTGTTGGGAATTTTAGGTGATTTATTTTGTTTATTTTTCCTAGATGAGATGGACGTGTCAGCAGACAGACTGAGTCCCCTGTCTGCGACAATGTAATTGAATATTTTGTCTACGATGTTTGTGATTGCAAGGGGGTTGGTCATGTTTGGTTGGAATAATTCTAGATTAAAGACAAACTCTGGTTTTTATTTTGAAAATAAGAGGGGCATTGTTCTCGTCTTCTTTTACGATTGAGGGTTGGGTAAGGGGAACCCAGATATGAATGAACATGTCGGAGTTTTTACAGATACATACTACCGGAGTAGCCAATGTTTCATTACAAGCCCAGAGATACTATATACTATTTTTTTTCAAGAAGTGTATTGTCAGGGCACTGTCATCTTGCGAGCGGTCAATGGCAATAAAATCAACATGAGAGAATTAATCGAGATTCACAATGTGTACCTTGTGACCTATGGGTGGTGGCTGCTGGGTTTGTTGCCCAGCGTGATTAATAGATAGTCCCCAATTTATAAGAAGGAATTAGACATCCAAAAAGAGCAGGGGGGCCGAGAAGAGCAAAGATTATCTCCCTGAATCGTTCCTGTGTAGGCAGCACACTGGGATATAATAATTCTCTGTCCGAAACACGACCTATTTATAAAATGGTATCGACGCAAAGAATTGTCCAACCGATGGCGGCCCTCTCTTTTTCCCTGGTGATGCGACGTCATTGTTTCCTTTTAAGGCAACTTTTGACCTCCCGGAATTTCAGGGGTCCAATGCGCGCTGCGGGATGTACTGATGCCTCAGAAATGCCATCGCACTGTCCTTCCTAATGCATCCATCATGAGGGCACAGCTTTCCACAGACTCGCTCCTTTCCCATTGTGAGGTACATCACGTTGCGTATAATCTATCACCCTCGCGCAGCCCATGTAAAGGCACCGTAGAGCACCCATGTCCCTGAAAAGCAGAACCCAGCTTGCACCTATTATCACACTAAATTCAATTCATATATAAATAGAAATAAACCCTTTGGGCAGCTGTGTCCCGGACATCCAGATCAATTCATTGTTGCTGGAGTGCGATGAAAAAGCATGTTCGAGTCTCGATTGACTTGGATTCTCTGGTCCCATTATGGGGTTGGTTTCTCCGCCAAGATGGGAGAATCTGGAGCAGCGATCCGTATTTATGAAGAAAAATGCGCGAGCCCCACGTACAGCTATACTCTCCACCCTATTTCGTTGAACAGCCGTGCCTCACCCGACTCATTCATCCATTGTGATAACCAGCGTCGTCGCTTTAACGATTCGAGGATCCCGAGTATGAGGTCAGAAATCATTGATATATATACATTTTCAACGCGTCTAGGGACAGGGAGAAGCATTTTTGCATGTTCCGGACAACTCCTATTATTCAGGACTCCAGGAATATAGCAGTAAGGAAAAGGTAAGAAATTAATCAAAACCTCCTAATCGTCTCATATCTTGTTGATCTGCCATGCTAATCGAGAAGCACAATTTGTGCCCGATATGTAAAGGTGGACACACACCCGTCGTTTGCTTGGTCCCTCTACGTAGCAGTGTGTCCGAAATGCTTGGGTTCGTCTGTTTCACTCAATAGGTGTTCCCAGCACCATAGCACTAAAGAAAAAACTGTTTTCGGGTGAGGAAAGGTAATTGCTGAAATGAAAGGCGCTGACTGGATGTGTCTGAAAAACATATAAACTTACAAGAAGTCGATGGTTATACAGGCCCAAGCTGTATTTGTCAGTGGGAGGGGAAAGATCATAAAATGTCTCCTGCGGCCCAAATTTCGCCCGGTCTATATTCGGTGGGAAGAAATATATGCATTAAAGAAACATTTATATGTCCTTGAAAGTGTCTACAATAATAACCACGAGTGGGTTGTCCGGAAAGCAAGCGGTGCCAGGCCTGGTTGAATTTGACAAAACAAGGTTCTGGCGCTAGCATCGCCTTCGCACGCAGTCCTTGCCACCTCACACACTCTGGTCTTTCATCCCACCTCCTCACATAGTCGACGTCAATCCCAAGCAGAAACATTTTCATTGTACCATAACATCCATGTCATCACCCGCAATCGTATCTACTGTTACTGGAACCAACATCTGTGAGCTTTTGGACCATGAATATGATATATCTGAGAGCTAACCACTAGTTGCTTTACTGTTGTAGATGGCGATGCGGTTATCAAGAATACCGTCAGTAAGTGCAGCGTCACTTCATGGAACTGCTTTCATACTCAAGACAGGGTAGACATCTCGCCGGATTGTTTAGCGTTACTCAACCCCGCGAAGCGCGCATCCTATGAAACACGGTACGGCGCGGAAGGTGACCAACCCCATGGGTGCATGAAAGACACCCGCGTACAGATATTGGCCAATCTAGAGGCCTGGGCAGATGATTCTTCAACTCCAAACGTCTATTGGCTCAATGGCCAGCTCGGTACTGGGAAAACGACGATCGCCCACTCCTTTTGCGAGAGTTTGGACACGAAGAAGAAGCTTGGAGGCAGCTTCTTCTGTTCTCGCTCAGGATTGACGGATGCACGCCGGATCATACCTACGATCGCCACAATGCTTTCTCGATCTAACCCAAAAATCAAATCAGTCATCCATGACGTGCTAATGAACAAACCTGATGTCGCCGATCTCAATGATGTATTTGAGCAATTCCGGTCCCTGATCGTTAATCCTGTCAATATCGCTGCTCAAAATGAACAGGGGGTTTATTGTGTTATCGTTATAGACGCCATGGACGAATGCTCGGCACCTGGAATTGTAGAAATGCTGATCACAGCCATCCTCGACAGCATAAGAGGAATTGCTCTAAAATTATTAATTACAAGTCGAGCTGAGGCCTGGATCAGGAGGGCGTTTAATCGTGTCGCTGCACCTTCCCTCCTCCAAGAATTCACACTTCGCAAAGTTGCCATCCAGGACAATGGAGAAAACGATATCGAAACATACTTAACGGCATCACTGTCTAAAATTGCGGACGATCACGGATATTCGCAACAAGCAATTCCTTGGCCATCCCAACAGGAACTGATGAGGCTTGTTAGCCAGTCCGATGAATTATTCATCTATGCCGCCACAGCAGTGCGGTACATCGGTGACACAGGTGTGAATCCCAAAACGCGTCTGATTGAGTTGACTGGTTCGGCAATGCCACTTGCCTCCCTGGACAACTTCTACACGCTGATTATGGCCGAAGCATTCCAGAAACTCAGTGGCAAGGAAATAACAACAAGACGAGACGTACTTGCCACAGTGGTGTTTCTCCAGCGCCCGCTCTCGATTGCTAGCATTGCTTCCCTGTTACAGATCACGGATGACGAGGTTGACATTGAATTATCTCGTTTTCGTGCGGTGATCTATGTTCCTTCCACCAATGTTGAACATGTCACCATCTTTCACGCCTCGTTTCAAGAGTTCATCGTCGACCCGAAACGTTGCATTAAGAACAGCATTGATGCTTCCGATACGCACCACAAACTCGCGTTCAAGTGTCTCCAAACATTGAACAAGTCTCTTCGGTATGAAATCTCTAATCCCGACCTTATTTCTGAGTCTCTCCGATACGCTTGCTTGTACTGGGCCTCTCATCTTGTAGAGGCTCTTGCATTCCCACCTCCAGAGACATTACCCTTTCTCAGCGAGCTTGCGACATTCGCCAATACACACTTATTGCACTGGTTTGAGTGCCTCAGTACGTTTGGAGAGCTTGGATCCGGGCTGAAGTCTCTCAGCATGGCAAAAGAAGCCACCTCGGTTAGTACTCAACATGGTAGAGGAATTTAGCTCACCATTTCCCCAGAAATACTTCAAGACCCATCCCCACTACGTGTTGCTACTCGAGGATGCTCGTCGCTACCTACAATTGGGATTTGAGCCGATGAAATATCACTGCCTCAACACGTATGGCTCAGCCCTAGCATGGATCCCTAAACGCGCATCCATAAGATATCACTATTCGACATTGTTCGATAACATACCTAGAGTAGTGGTGGGCATCACGGGGTCTTGGGGATCATTTAAGCATCTCATGTCACACCCTTCATTAGTATACTCGGTTGCCTTCTCTCCTGACGGTACGCGTGTTGTGTCTGGGTGTTTGGACCATTTGGTTCGTATCTGGAATACCACTACAGGGGAGAATGAGCGCATACTGGTAGGGAATTCAGATGAAGTTTGGTGCGTTGCCTTCTCACCTGATGGCACCCGCATCGTGTGTGGCTCGGACGACAGCTCGATTCGAATTTGGAATTCAATAACAGGGGAGGTAGAGCACATCCTACGAGGACATTCAGGTGCAGTTAGGGCGGTTGCGTTCTCTCCTGAAGGATCAAGTGTTGTGTCAGGCTCTGAGGACACTACTGCTCGGGTATGGGATCTCACCACAGGGGAAACGAGGCGCATACAAGAATTTGATTCGATGTTGTTTTGCGTTGCGTTCGCCCCTGATGGGAAACATGTTGTGTTTGGCATGCAAGACCACACCGTTTGCATTTGGCATGCCACTACAGCGACAGTTGAGCATGTACTCGAGGGACATTCATCGGTGGTGCACTCGGTTGCCTACTCACGTGATGGGACATGGCTAGCATCTGCCTCCGGCGACGCCTCAATCCGCATTTGGAATACATATACCTGGAAATTTGAGCGCATACTAAACGGACATACAGATTGGGTAAACTCTGTTGCATTCTCTCCCGATGGCACACGCGTTGTGTCTGGGTCGAACGATTTATCAGTCCGTATCTGGCATGTGGCTTCAGGGATGACAGAACATGTGTTCAACGGACATACAAGTTGGGTGCGGTCTGTTGCATATTCCCCTGACGGGACACAGGTGGCATCTGGGTCATACGACACCTCAGTCCGGATTTGGGATGTGACGAGCAACTTGGAGATGAAACCCAGTGCGGTCATAGATCGGGGGTCCTTTTCACGTGACAGTGCACGCGTATCTTTTGTTTCGCACCCGAAGATGGCTCGTATTTGGAAGGCAATCAGGGGAGAGAAACAACAGGCACTTGAGGGACATTCAGATTGCGTGCTTTCAGTTGCATTCTCTGCTGATGGCACACGAGTCGTGTCTGGGTCTCTTGACAGGACCGTCCGAGTCTGGAATGCCACCACCGGAGAGACAGAACAAACACTGGAGGGTCATTCGGATTGGGTGATGTCCGTTGCTTTTTCACCTGATGGGCAATACATCGTGTCTGGATCGGACGGCAAGTCGGTCGTTCTATGGAAGACAGCTACTGGAAAGATATGGCGCAAACTGAAGGGGCATTCAGATTGGGTGAGGTCCGTTGCATTCTCGCCTGATGGGGGGCGTGTAGCATCGGGCAGTCATGACCACTCTGTCCGGATATGGAATGCAACTACCGGGAAATTAGAGCTTATACTCACCGGCCATCCAGATTGGGTGCTCTGCGTTTCCTTCTCTCACGATGGATTGCGTCTCGTGTCTGGCTCGCGTGACCACTCAATCCGGATTTGGAATACGATCAACGGAGCAATAGAGCGTTCAATGGAGGGTCAATCAGACTGGGTGACCTCTGTTGTGTTCTCATCCAATGGCGCGCACGTCGTGTCTGGCTCGCATGGCGACTCAGTCTGTATATGGGACATTACCACAGGTGATTCGACACCACTACTGGCACGTGAATCCTTCCAATTCTCAGATGGAGGCAAGGTGGCTCATGTCATCCCTGGCCACTTTCATCTCTTTGCCCCCGGGGACCTGCAGATCTTCATCTCATCCAGTCGGGACTGGATTCTTGCTGACCTGCCACTGAAATCTTGTTGGATTCCCCCTGATTACCGCAATTTCCGAACACATGCCTTCTCTCCCTCTAAAGTGTGCTTTGGATATGATTCAGGTCGCATTGTCATAATTGATCTCAAGCCTATACATCAGTAGCATAGCATAGTATAACTAGGGATCAGGTGCTATGAGGTTTGTTGAAGATTTGTAACTATTAGTGCCTTCTTTTTTGATTGCATCATTGTATTCCTATAACACCAGCACTAAACAAGATGAATCACAGCATAAATGACCAGATCTGCAGACAGATTGAGAAGAAATGTTAACTCATGAGCAGGAGGCCATTCAGGCAGACCCTGCAAGGATAGCAATTTCAGACAACAAATCTTTGAACCATACACCAATATGACTTCACCCAACATCATGCATGGCCTCTGTCAAGTACATGTACCGAGACCCGTCTATTCAGCATTGCTGACCAAGCAACCATCCTATATCCATGACCAAGTGTCCACGCCACATGCATAACATTTGGTACACCAGCCTCGGCTCAGTACATTCACCATCTACACTCCTCACCCTTCATTCCGCCTCACCTCGCAACTTCCTGCCCTTGTGTTATCCTCGGGTAAAGCCCTTATTTTATAATCGGGCACTTTCTATTGTTCCACCCTCGGCCACATCCCTATTATCCTATCCTTTATTGTTCTATGCCCGTTTACATTCCTTCATTCTAATTTTATTCGTTGTGGACAATAACCGCATTCCCTGCATACCTTGTTATTCCACATTCCTTATTCCACATGTCGCTTCTTAACCTATATAAGTAGGACATGCATGTACACACTTCCTCATTCTGGGTATCGACTAGGCTTAGGCCCTTCTACCTTCTTCTCCTCTGTAAAGTCCTTGACTCGGGCCGGCATCATCAGCATCCTCCCGAGTATCTGTCTGTCGCAAAACCAGTGGCACGCACAGCAAGTAGGGCGCAACGCATGAGTACGTTGAAGCCAACCCCACTACTCTTGGCCTGCAGGACTTGGCCATAGTCCGTCCAACCTTTCAACAACACCCCTCACTAGTACCAAAGTCCATCAGTACCCGAAGCTTGACAGCCTCCTGGAAAGGTGATTCAAGGAAGAATGCCACATCTAATGGATAGATAGCACAGGGGCATAAACCTTTGTTGACCAGTTTCTGGGTTGTAATGAAGACTTTGAGTGGGATGCTGATCATGCCATCAAGGATAGCCTGATGAATGTTTCTACTATTCTTAATTGGCAGCATTTATACATGGTGTCTTTAACATGATACAATAAATCCCTTGTTTGTTTTCACACAATCATTACAGGATTTTTAAATCATGGAGCAGAATTTCTCAAGTAAATAATTGAGATAAGCAATGGCAGGTTTTTATGGACCTTCAGGTAAGTTAGAGAAATAATTTCAGATATTGTAGGGACAATGTGGCATGTATCGAATCCTGAGGGAAACTGCACCTTCCATGTCCACTGGGAGCATCAACCCGGTATGCCTATTTGTCCACCTCCCCCACCATAAGGTGTTGACTGTTGTGAGGCTAGAGGAATTGGCTAATGTCCCTGACCAGGACATTTGGTATGTATTATTGATGAATTTTGGAATGGGTGAGGGGGGTAATCATGAAGGATGAGGTGTGGGAGGGGTGGTGTGAGGAGCAAGGAAATCAAGGTGTTAGAACCAGGGATCATTGAGTCATTATACATATTCTTCTACACTAAAACCGGTATATCTCCCCCAACCATTATCCAATCAAGATGCAGCATTACATCGAGGCTCCATATACTACGAAGAACATCCACGAATATTTTTGTGGATTTAGGAGCGGGTTTCACCCCACACTGTCTACCCGGCCCCATGCTTACCCCAAGGGCTGGCTCACCTCATCTGGACACGTTGGGAAGGAGATATACTGGCATATGGTTTCTTCATTCAGTTTATGTTTAATTCTATTCTATTCCTATACTTCCCCTGTGAAGTTTTCGTCCTATATCATCCCCACCGCATGTATGCGGGTGTAGCACGCGCACGGCCACATTAGGCCGGCTTCTAACTTCACTCCGTGAAGTTTTCACTTATAAATAGGTTTCTCTATTTCATATAAAGTACTAGTAGTTTGTACTAGTATAACAAGCAATTATAGTTATATCATTGCTGTCAGGAGCCGGATACTGACGGACTTCGGTACTGCCGAAGGGTGTTGTCGAAAGGTCGGGTGGACTATGGCCAAGTCCTGCAGGCCAAGAGTAGTGGCGTTGGCTTCAACGTACTCATGCATTGCGCCCTACTTGCCGTGCGTGCCACTGTATTTGCGACAGACAGATACTCAGGGGGATGCTGAAGATGCCGGCCCAAGTCGAGGACTTAACAGAAGAGAAGAAGGTAGAAGGGCCTAAGCCTAGTCGATACCCAGAATGAGGAAGTATGTACATGCATGTCCTACTTATATAGGTTAAGAAGCGACATGTGGAATAAGGAATGTGGGACAACAAGGTATGCAGAGCAATGTGGTTGTTGTCCACAACGAACAAAATTAGAACAAGGAATGCAAAGCAGGGATAGAACAATAAAAGACAGTATAATAGGATCGTGACTTGAAAGGGGACAATAAGGAGTGGCCGGATATAAAACAATGGGTCGCGTCCGAGGATAATACAAGGACGGGGAGTCCCGAGGTGAAAACGAGCCGAGGAGTACGGATGGTGAATGTGCCGAGCCGGGTCCGGCGCACCAAGTGTTATGCGGGCAATGCGGGTACTTGGTCGTGGATATAGGGTAACTGCTCGGTCGGCACTGCCGGCGGATGGGTCTCGGTACGTGGACTTGACAATTGCCCCCCATTGCACTAGCCATTAGGCTACAACTATAAATCTATCACTCGCACTGACCGAAGGTTAAGCGCCGAGTGCGTACTTTCCTGTTTAGGACTAGAGCACCAACTACTCGTCGTACAGCAAGGCCGGGTCACAGTTGGGTTTCCAACCCCATATATTATATTATACTACTACATAGTATATCTAACTTGTGGGAGGACCACAAACCGATAAACCGATGCTTTGGCACCCAGGCCAGATTCCCGGTACGGCGCCTAAGCGGAGAGTAAACCGGGGACTCACCTCCCAGTAGAATTGCCTTAGAGCAATATATTTCCTATAGATAAATACATCTAAATTCATAGGAAAATCTAGGACATCATCCCCCTATTTGTCTCACTGACTCTCCGATATTATAGCACGGGAAAACTTCAGGAAACCCTATCTGCCAGACCCAACTACACAAGGGATGTGTACCCTAACCAAATCAAAAATAAGAATCACAACCAGGATGAACCTCTGAGTTCCTAATCTGCAATGTTTGTGATTGCAAGGGTGTTGGACATCTTTTGTTGGTATAATTCTAGTTAATGACAAACACTTTTTTTTTTCTCTTTTTTTTTTGTTTCTCCTTACCCAATGCTCACTTATACAAGAGGATGGGAAACGATGCCCTTCTTATTTAAAAAAATAAACAAACCAGAGTGTGTCTTTAAACTAGAATTATTCCAACTAAACATCACCAACCCCCTTGAAATCACAAACATTGCAGACAAAACATTCGATTATATTGTCGCAGAGAGGGGACTCTGTCAGTCTGCTTACACTTCCATCTCATATTGGAAAAATAATAATAATAAAAAATCACCTGAAACTCCTAACACAAAACTGAAGTTCCATGTGGACCCAGATTTAAGGTCTGCTGGATCATCGTGATTGGCGTGTCTGGCTTTGAGGATACAGATGGAGATGGAGGGGTCTTTGCTCAGTCTCGCTGCATATGAGCCCCTAGAGCAGAGAAAGTAGTTAGATGTGACTGACTGAGGGAGGGACACAGGTTTTTTTCCCTTACCCTCAAATACACAATTAATAACAACCTCCAACCTCAGGAGGTATAAAAACCAACTGGTCAAAGGTTTTCATCCTTAAGCTCCTTTCTGAGGACAAATATTAGGGTTGAATAATTCTTCATTTCTTAGTTATAGCTGCTAATCATGATGTTAACATATATAATACTATCAGTGAGTGTATTAACTGTTTATCCCTGTTACCTCCATTCTCATAGTATTTTAGACCCTCCACATGACCGCTTAGGGCTTCTCGTATGACTTCGACAATCAATTTATGTGGCCTGCAACCCTGAATCATCTGCACCATAACATGCATGCACGTAGAGTACTTGCAAGCTAATGCTTTCTCATCTCCAAGCATGGGCAACCGACCACAAGAATATGAAAATCAATGAATGGCATGGCTGGAACAGGAAAAACCACAATCGCTTACTCATCATCCTTGACAAGCTGGACATGCTTGGAGCTACCTGCTTTTGTTCCTGTACGCAAGACGAATGCAGGGATGTCATGTAGGAAATACAAACTGCAATGCCCGAAACCCCCGATTAGTAAGCAAGGCCTTTATTGGCCATTTTAGGTCTTGTGCAGGTGCAAGACATTCTTTTATTCCTTTTTATATGATTTATTATTGTCTTCAAAAACTATAAGTAGTTACAGTCTATGTACAGTCTCCCTCAGTGGTTTGACATCATGCAAACACTGAGGTAAGATGTTATCTGACTCCCACATTATATCTAGCTTACCTGTATGCTATAGTAATATTGTCGTATAGGTAAATCTTACAGTGGTTTGACATCGTGCAAACACTGAGTAATATTGTCATATAGTTACCTTTACAGGTTATGGGCCCCGCTCCTGCTCACATACCTTAAGAGTTATCTCCTGAACCTTCCCACTCCAATGTCCACAACAGCTCTAACCACCACTGATATCCTCCCCTCCTCAGTCCCAAAGCTCATGCCAAACGGTTTGAACTGGACGGCATTTACCATACGCTTCCAGGATGCCCTTGAGGCCAAGGGCTTGTGGGGATATTTCAATGGTACTGCTGTCTGTCCCACTCTGAGCTCACCTCCCACTGCTAAAGAAGAGGCGGCCCTTGCTCAGTGGACAAAGGATGACCATTTAGCGAAAGCCCTGCTCACTCACCGTATCCCAGACTCAACCCTCATACGAGTCTATAGTAAAATGTCCCTTAAAGACCAATGGGATCAAATATGGACTGAGTACTCAACTAAAGGGGCCTTCGCTCAGGCCGATTTGCACTCCCAGTTTATGGAGTCGAAATGTCCTGACAAAGGAAACTGTCAAGCCCGCAACACCGAGTACCGACCTACTCGGGAATACCGACCAACCGACCCTCACCCGCATTATCTCGCACCACCGCGCGACC
>QLPG01007759.1:0-20374 GCA_003314385.1 Gomphus sp. MG54 | reverse complement strand
TTGCGCAAGAGTCAGGGGGAGCGCCTGAAAATCTCGAGACTCATGAAATATTTTCCTGATCAAAACGAATTGCAAATGCGCCAGAGACTGAAGGTATGGCTCGGTTATTTTTGAATTCAAGTTTCTTTGTTAATATAGGGATAGGAGTTCATGGAGTATCACCGGCGGGGCCCACATCAAGGGTTTTGGCGATTGAAAACAAACTGGTCTATCCCGAGCGATGCTGACATGCTAAAGATGGTAGAACCTGAGTCGGTTGTACTCTCGGAAAGTATGCAAGTTGGCCAGCGTCATTTGCAAGACTCGGGATATGCCGGCGCGGAAGTGGGAGACGAGGGCGAGGAATCACAGTTAGCGATTGAACAGCGCCTGGCTCCGTGGATCACCACAAAGAACTTTTTACTTGCGACACAGGGAAAGGCAATGTTGCAATTACATGGTGAGGGTGATCCGACAGGCCGTGGCGAAGCTTTCAGCTGTATTCGAATCTCTATGAAGGAGATTTTTGTGGGAGCCGACGAAGATTATGAAGCGAAATTAGGCAAGTCTCGCCTTGTTCCACTTGAGTTTCCTCTTTAATTGTTGCGTAGCTGAAGCGGAGAATCGACCCAAGTCTCAGCATCGATACAACGTTCAAGAGCAACAAACCAAGTACAACCAGGAGATAGTACGAATCTGGAACAATCAGTGGAACTCGTTGGTGCGGAGAACTGAGCCCGAGCTGACGGAGGACGAGGAGGAGAAACGCTCTCCGAAAAAGCGTAGAATATCTGGAGACCCCCGAGACGAATCTCCCTTGACTGCCGCCAACTCGCCCCCAGTAGCCCCCCCAGCACCTGCAGTTGCTGCAGTTCCTGCTATGACCATTAATCCCGTTGCTCTTACAGCTCCTTCGACGATCGGTGAGATGGAAGGAGTAGTTGCATCTAACTCGATCCCAGCATCTCCAGCCTTTAGTCGAGGCTCGTCAATAGATCGTGACATGAGCATAGGTCCGGAGAATGCGCAGAAGGTCCTGAAAATTCGCAGGCTGGTTAGTGGCTAAGCTGTGAAATCGTTTGCATCTCTAAAGATATTTGTTACAGGTCGATGGCGCTTGGAAAACCGAGATTGTGCGAGACTCCGCTGTGATTAGTGCCTATGTCCGGAAACGGCAGCAGATCGAAGAAGAGTTGATTGCAGAGGAGGCACTTGCACCAACAGGAGATATGGACAGGGATGCACGTGCAAGGAAAAAGTAGGTTTAGTCTGGTTTGGTGGATTCTCTGGTCACTCATCATACGGAAGGCTCGAGGAACGTATAATCAAGCTGAAGAAGAATCAAGAACGCCGTGTGAATCGCAAGAATGCGAAGGCTGTGAAGGAAGGTGGTGTTACATTGCAGCTGAAGCGTACCATCAAGCCAGAGACGACAGTGAGTGCCTATTATACTTTATTTCTCTCACTCACGCTCTCAAACAGCGTCGCTGCGGACATTGTGGACAAATGGGTCATATGAGTGAGTGGATATTCTCCCATCCTTACTCGCTTCTAACCTCTGAATAGAAACGAACCGCAATTGCCCCAAGTGGGCGGAATACAACACACCCCAGCCCGTGGGGGCAGTCGGCGTCATGCCTTCTCCCGGCGCAACCTCACCTCCCGCTCCAGGTGGAGCCCACTCACCGCCTGCAGGGGGCAGCTCACAAGGCCTTGGGTACCTAGCAGCCTCGGAGGGTCTCTTCCCTTCTGCTTACCGTCCACCTAATGCCGCATATGGATTTCCAGCCGCGGTACCCTCGCCACTTGCGACAAGTCCACCCGTGTCTGCGGCCGCATTTGACGGCTTTGACAACGAGAGTCAGCCCCCACAACCACCTCTCGTGGCACCTCAAGCTGGGAGTATTGGACCGCCTAAGATCAAGCTGAAACTTGGGAAAAAGGCATAGCAGTGCAGACGACGTGGTTCATTGACTTTTTAACTTATTATTCATTGTTCAATGTATCCACCATATTCAACCCGTCTCATTCTTTTGTATTCCTAATACAAAACCCGTTTCTTGTGCAGTTTGGCATTTGTACCAGTCCAAATGACCTCTGGCAACAGGCCTAACAAGCATCGCGCTGAGTTAACGTCTTGTCTCCAAATTTTGCACCGTAGATTAGGATAGAGATGTCACGGATTTCGAAACGGCTGGAGAGGTACCGAGTCTGAAGGGCATCTACTTGAAGGCAACCATATCAGGTCCAAACAGCAGTCTTCCATTTGTCCCCTCCTCAGATACAAATGAGGTGGTCGACATGTCAGAGGTAAATACCCAAGCCTTGTGAGGACTGTCAAAGAAGTCAGACATGTAGAGAAGTGGATATCGGTCTTTCTATGGGATTTGGTTCAGGCCTTGGAAGTCAACACATAGCAGAGAGAGCCATCTTTCTTTCAGGCAAAAGAGAACTGGTGCTCCTCTGGGAAAGCAGGTCAGATAAAGCTGACAGATATGTGCTCTTCTAGAAATTCGTGGAGGGATTGCAGTAACCACCCTCACCCAACAAATCAAAGAGTCTACAATGGCAGCACTGTCAGAAATCAAAATAGCCTTGACAATGATTGCCACATGAACCTCAATGATCTCCAAGATGACAAACGCATACAAAACATGACCCTCAAAGCCATGGCCTAGGCAGCACCAATCACACCCCGACTAATAACCACCCTTGATGTGAGAATCCAAGCCAGAGAGGGAATCAAACTATGCCAGATGCTACTTGATGCCACTGGCCCAGGAGACCAGCTACAGCATCCAACACAGAGTTGGCTTCCTACCCATCGATAATTTACACCAAACCTTGTACAGCAGGCACTAGTCTCAGGCACTATGCATGCCTTCTGTCAAGTACATGTACCGAGTACCCATTAACTCAGCATTACCAACCGACCGACCCCTACCCACTCACCAGTGACAAGTCTTCCATCACCGGTGCACGGCCCTGGCTCAGTACATTCAGTACATCATATGGTTCACCACTCTCATCCCACACCCTCCATCATCCATCACCATTCCCTCATTACCCATCCTATCCCTTACCTGCTTCCCCTAGGAACAATTGTTATTCCTCTATTATCCAGTCTACAGCCCTATTTTTTTATCTTTGGCTATTTTTTTTCATTGTTCTATTCTCATCCACTCTCTCATTATTATATTTTCAGCCATATTTCATTATTCTATTCTCGCTTACATTTCCTATTCTATTCTTGATCACTGTGGACAATACCTCCACATGATTCTTCATATCTTATTATTCTCCATTTCTTATGCCACCACCCTGTTCTACATCTTGCTTCTTAACCTATATAAGTAGCAGATGTATGTAGATAGATCTTCACTCTAAATATCAACTTGGTTCACATCCCCTTGTCTGCCTTTTTCCTGTCTGAAGTCCTTCACTCAGGTCGACACTCTCGGCATCTTCCCAGGTCTCTCTCCTGTCCAAATCAGTGGCACACATGGAACAGCAGGGCACAATGCACAAGCACATTGAAGCCTAGCCACTCTGAATGGTCTGCAGGACTTGACCGACTCCTTGGCTTTACCAAGCCATAATACCTTCCCATGCCAAACTACTTTCTGTAAGGGCAACCCTCCAGACTTCTCCAGAGCTATCTCACCAAGAAGGCTAGGCAGGGGAAATCCAAAGTTTATTTATAATCACTACCTATATACATGTAGGACTCTCACCTAGGCAGGGGAAATCTAAAGAGGAAAGTCTAAGGATTCCACTGCCAGTGAACCCCTCTTTATATACCCTTTATGTAAGTCGTCTGTGCACTAGCTTACAAATCTATACATTGGAGTCTGTAGAGCCAACCTCCTGGTACTAAGTCCAAGGCCTGGGTGTTTATTCTGGATTCTAATCACCATGCTATGCTTATTCCAGTTTTCCACCTGGTGGTCCTTAGATTTCTAGCCTTTGGAGTATTGTCAGTGCATGGATTTATCTGCCTGTCACACGGGAGGTCACAGAGGTCACAGATATCATGGACGGTGTGGAGATGATATGAATGGTGGATGTTGTGGGGGTTTGCAGCAGGTTAGTAGATAATGAGCATGTAGATGTGGCCTGGGTATGGAGGTTGTGTCAAGCGTTGGGTACTGACGGACTTCGGTACTACCGAGGGGTGTTGGTGAAAGGTCGGGTGGACTATGGCCAAGTCCTGCAGGCCAAGAGTAGTGGCATTGGCCTCAACGTACTCGTACATTATGCCCTACTTGCCATGCATGCCACTGTATTTGTAACAGACAGATACTCGGGGGGATGCTGAGGATGCTGGCCCAAGTCGAGGACTTAACAGAGGGGAAGAAGGTAGAAGGGCCTAAGCTTAGTCGATACCCAGAATGAGGAAGTATGTACATGCATGTCCTACTTATATAAGTTAAGAAGCGACATGTGGAATAAGGAATGTGGAACAATAAGGTATGCAGAGCATGTAGTTATTGTCCACAATGAATAAAATTAGAATAAGGAATGCAATGTGGGGATAGAACAATAAAAGACAGGATAATAGAATGTGTCCGAAGATAGGACAATAGGAGGTGCCAGACTATAAGACGAGGCCCGTAACTGAGGATAGTACAAGGACAGGAAGTCCCGAGGTGAAAAGGGCCAAGGGGTGGGGACAGGGAGTGTGGATAGTGGACGTGCCAAGCCGAAACCGGCGCACCAAGTGTCATGCATGCAATGCAGGTACTTGGTCGTGGATATAGGATCATTGCTCGGTTGGCAGTGCTGAATAGACATGTCTCGGTATGGTACTTGACAGGTTGAGATACTCTTCTCCTGCCCTTGGACCCTTGTTTCCAATCCCAGAATCAGAGCAGAGTTTGAAATAGGATTTCAGACTCAGATTTAGGATTTAGAAAGGGTCATCCTCTGACATCACCCCCCTTCTAGAGTGCTGTATCCTTGTGGTATGGAATGATAGGGATCCAAAGGCTATCCTCTGGATTCTCTGAGATGCTCCTGGGTGTTGCAGGTAGAACCCTTGTACTTTAGCTGGTGCATTCATGTCCTCTTCCTTCACCCATGTATTCTCTTCATAACTATACCCTTGCCATTTTACCAGAAAGTAGAGCCCTCCTCATATCAAACGACTGTCCAACACCTTTTCTACCTCATAATGCACTTCCCTATTAATTAACTCTGGTGGTAGAGGTGGTTTTGATTTCCACCCTGGAATTGGGTCTTCTGGAGCTGGAATGAGTTTGACCACATTGAAGACTGGGTGGAGCCTAGACAGGGACTGTTAGAGTCAGAGCTTGTAGGCATGTTTCCCTACCTTCTGCTGAATGGTATAAGTCCCCAAGTACCGGTGACTTAGCTTTTGTAAAGGGCAGCTTGTCCAAATGTCTGATGTATCTAGGAATACCCGGTCCCCCACCTGGTATTCTGGTGCTAGAGTCCAGTGTTGGTTGTAATACCGTGCCATGTCATCCTTTGCTTTTTTTTGCAAGTGCTGATTTGGCTTCTTTTAATGACTTTCCATCTGGTCCTTGAACTCATTCACCATCTCTGTATGTGACTCCAGCTATCGTGGTTCACAACCCATCGAGGGGTGTCACCCTGTGTCTAGTATAAAGGGGGTTTGTTGTATGGCAGAGTATGCATGGTTATTGTACTGGAATTCTGCCATTGGCAGGAGCTTGTCCCCGTTTTCCTGCCTCTCATTTGTTATGGCCCATGTCGCCAATAAACCCACATTAAACCCCACAACCACCCACACTGTTTCCGGGACCTTTCTGACCTCTCAAAGTCTGAATAACTGCTTTCCGATATTTCAATGCCTCAATCCAAGGTTCCGTGTTTCTGAACCTCCAAAGATTCTGAAGTCAAGGTTGATAAACGACGTGCAGGATTATCGTGTACCTCACTCCCTTGTTCTTCATTTTATATTGCCCCTTGTACTCTCTTCCCCCCCTTGTCTTTACTTGGCAAAAGATAGTACAAGACTAGATACATGTATATAAGTCACCACTCGACTGGACTATTCGCCAGTACGAATATTGACTTAATTCTGCGTTGTAGTTTCCAATTAAGTTCTGGTAAACTTTCTGACTTTCCGAAATTAGGGACAGACAATCAAGGAGGGCGCAACACATAAGTTGAAGCCAAGTCCCTGCGATCTCAAACCACTTGTACTGCCCTATCTCATGAACAGTTTTCAAGACCCCCAGCACTTCCTGTCTTTCTGTCCTTATTCCAATTCCAATCCCAAACCCACGACCTTTAGTCTCTCCATCCCTGGAGTATGAAACCCCCTTCGGAACCCTCCAGAAACCCTTCTGGAAGCCTCTAGCTAAGTGCCAACATGCGGATTTAACATCATTAATAAAAACCTAAAGATACTGCTCTAACTCCTGGTTGACACATTCTATCTGACCATCCCCTTGTAGGTGGTAGGCCGTTGTTGCTGGAAGCTTGATTCCCAGGAGTCAGTAAAGTTCATGAGTGAACTCCAAAGCTGTCAAGTACACGTACCGAGAAGTACACGTACCGAGACCCGTTCATTTGGCAGTGCCAACCGAGCAACCATCCTATATCCATGACCAAGTGTCCATGCCGTATGCATAACACTTGGTATACCGGTCTCAGCTTTGGTACATCCACCATTTACACTCCTTGTCCTCACCCTTCGGTCCGTCTCACCCCGGGACTTCCTGTCCTTGTATTATCCTCGGTCACGACTCCATTGTTTTATACTCAGCCACTCCCTATTGTCCTATCCTTGGCCATGTTTCTATTATCCTATCCTTTATTGTCTTATCTCCGTTTTGCATTCCTTCATTCTAATTTTACTCATTGTGGACAATAACCACATGCTCTGCATACCTTATTGTTCCACATTCCTTATTCCACATGTCGCTTCTTAACCTATATAAGTAGGACATGCATGTACATATTTCCTCATTCTGGGTATCGACTAGGCTTAGGCCCTTCTACCTTCTTCCCCTCTGTTAAAGTCCTTGACTCGGGCCGGCATCATCAGCATCCTCCTGAGTACCTGTCTGTTGCAAATCGGTGGCATGCACGGCAAGTAGGGCACAACACACAAGTACATTGAAGCCAACGCCACTACTCTTGGCCTGCAGGACTTGGCCATTGTCCACCCGACAACCTTTGGCAGTACCGAAGTCCATCAGTACCTGAAGCTTGACAAAAACGAACTGAAGACCTCGGTCCAAAACCACCTGTTTAGAGAGTCCATGTAGTTTCCACATGTGTATTAGATAGAGCCGTGCAGCCCCCAAGGCCATGATGGTAGTGTTTGTAGGGAGGAAGTGGGCCTTCTTACTCATTGAATCAATTACATTCATCACTGCATCATGTCCATGGGCCTCTGGAAGTTCCATTTTGAAGTCCACACTAATAGTGTCCCACCAGGCCTCAGGGATCGGTAATAGCTCCAACTTCCCCATTGGAGGTTGCCTTCAGATTTTGGTCCATATGCAGGAATCACAAGTTTTTACATATTGCCCTACATACCATGACATCTGAGGCCACCAATAGTTCTAAGAGACCAGTTCTAGCATTTTCTATCTCCCTGCATGCCCAGCCACTTGTGTATCATGGTGTTGGGAGACAATGTGCCTCTGGAGGTCTGAGTGAGTAGGGCAGTAACAAAAATCAATATGCCCATGCTGATGGCCTCCTGGATAAAGTGATAGCAGATGTCAATGTGTTTTGTATGAGCATGGTATTTGTCATTCTGAGCTATGGTGATGGCTGAAGTGTTGTCACAATAGAGTAAGATGGGCTGTGTGAGGAGGTGGAATACATCCCTGATGAAAGGTCTGATCCACAGGGCTTCCTTGCTTGTTGTTAGGAACCATACGCCGGCATGCCCGACTATTCATTTCAGCCCACTCAGCCCAACTCTGTCTTCACTCACCTATTCAACTATACACCCTGAGCCCACGGACTATATGCACCTCATGTATCTGTCTTGGCATCACATGCTCCTATCAATTCACTCCACCTATTTACATCAAACTCCATATGCTCGCAAATCCATTTTCACTTCATTTACGTTTAATATTCTTTCATTTACATTTTGCTCTACTTTCATTATTTACATTTCTATTCTATCTTTCATATCTGATCCACTACTACATTCCTTATAGGGTAACTCCATTGGGAATCAGGGTGACACGTCTGTTATGATGTGAAGGAATGATATAATTGTAATTAACGTAAAATCTCCCAAAGATAAAACAATGGCGAGGTTTGGGGCAGTGTGAAAGGCAACAAATTCCCACAGTAATGTGTTCTTCCAACTGGGCCAAAAGGCCACTATGCCAGGTTATCTGGCATTAGTCTGTGGGCACTATTTAAATAGCAACTTGTTACATGTATTCACCAACCATTGCAATGGTATGTAACAGGCAGGGTATGGCTTCAACTTGTATATTGCACCCACCAGGTCGCACTGTCCCTAATTTCAGAATAGAGAATTAGCCAGTAGAAAATCAAGGTTGATTATTTGACTGAGGACTGAACTACTAAAGTACAAGATCTTTATACTACTTTCAAATCTACTAGGAGTCAATCAGATTCCTATAATAGAATAAGAAAGCCGAGGACGGTGAAAAGCAAGAACAGAATTACTACACCCCAAATAATGATCTCCTCCGTGACATTGGGGAGTGACATGTCACTCCGATTCCCAACAGAGTTACCCTAAGGAACGTAATAGCAAATCGGATATAAGAGACTGAGCGGAATTGTGAATAAATGAAAGTGGAGCAGAATGTAAATGAAAGGATATTGACGCAAATGAAGATGGAATGGAATAGCGAGCATATGGAGTGACATAAATGAAATGAATGATTGACAGGAGCATGTGATGCCAAGATGGATACATGAGGTACATATAGTCCATGGGCTGAGGGCATATAGTTGAATAGGCAAGCAAGGGCAGAGTTGGGCTGAGTGGGCTGAAATGAATAGTCGGGCATGCCGGCATACAGTTCCTGAAAACGTCACCCCTCATTGTCATGGAGGAGATCAAGATTGGTACATGGTATTTCTATCCTCACTTTTCATGATCCTTGGCTTTCTCATCTATTATAGGAATCTAGTTGACTCCTCATAGATTTGAAAGTAGTATAAAGATCTTGTACATTCAGTAGTTCAGTTCTCAGTCAGATAATCGACTTTGATTTTTGACTAAGCCTTTTCTTCTGTCTCACTATTCCAAAACAGTGCAATATGGTGGGTGCAACACACAAGTTGAAGCCTTGCCCTATTCTGAACCTCACCATTGTTTACCCTTGGGAGATATTATGTTTAATTATGATTATGTTATTCCTTCACATTGTAACACTCATATGCATGATGGCAACATACTCAGATTCAGTTGTTGACAAAGAGACAAGGGATTGCTTCCTCAAATTCCAACTTATAGCTCCCCCATCTATTGTGAAAACCTGTGCTCCTGTGAACTTCTATCAGCATGACTGAAACCTTCCAACTTGTACTGGTCCCACCTGTCTTCAAGTGCCAACTCAAATGTCCCACCTGCTCCTATCATGAGCTTAGCTTCTTTTGTGCCCTTTAGATATCTTATAACCTGTTTTACAGCTTCCTAATGGATGTATCCAGGGTCCTGCATGAAGCAAGATAGATATACCACTGTGTATGCAATGTCTGACCTAGAGCCTATGGCCACGTACATCAGCAAGCCGATAGCCTCCTTGTATGGTATGTGCTTCATCTTCTCTATTTCTTGAGGGATACAACTTGTGAAAGTCTTGAACAAGTTCTGAAGCATGGTTGAGTTCTGTTGCAAGGAGCCATCAAGTTTCTTCATCTGTGCCTTTGTATCCTGCCCACTGCACTAAGTATAACAACTTGCATGCTATATGTCGATTATTGATTTTCGAGTTGAGGATCTTGGATATCTGGAATTTGGTTTCACCATCGATTATGACTGGGGGAGGAGGTGGTTGAATGCGATTAGGAATGGGATTAGGAGAGGCTGGCTCGAGCATTGAAATGTGGAATATGGGATGTACTGTGTTCATATAGTCTGGGAGTTTAAGAGTAACTGAGTGAGTACCAGGATGTGCAATGATATCAAATGGACCCAAAAACTTCTCAGCTAGCTTTTTCACAGGACTGGTAGTCCTGAGGAATTTAGCTTTGATAAATGTAAGACTGCCAATAGGAAAGTCTGGAAATGGGAGTTGTCTAGCATCTGCTGAGGTCTGGTACATTTGTTGAGCATCTGTCAAGTCCACGTACCGAGACCCATCCACCGGCAGTGCTGACCGAGCAATTACTCTACATCCATGACCAAGTGCCCGCGTTGCCTGCATAACACTTGGTGCGCCGGTCCCGGCTCGGTACATTCGCCATCCGTACTCCTCGGTCCGTTTCACCTCGGGACTCCCCGTCCTTGTATTATCCTCGGACACGACCCATTGTTATATATCCGGCCACTCCTTATTGTCCCCTTTCGAGTCACGATCCTATTATACTGTCTTTTATTGTTCTATCCCCGCTTTGCATTCCTTGTTCTAATTTCGTTCGTTGTGGACAACAACCACATTGCTCTGCATACCTTGTTGTCCCACATTCCTTATTCCACATGTTGCTTCTTAACCTATATAAGTAGGACATGCATGTACATACTTCGTCATTCTGGGTATCGACTAGGCTTAGGCCCTTCTACCTTCTTCCTCTCTGTTAAGTCCTCAACTCAGGCCGGCATCTTCAGCATTCCCCTGAGTATCTGTCTGTTGCAAATACAGTGGCACGCACGGCAAGTAGGGCGCAACGCATGAGTACGTTGAAGCCAACGCCACTACTCTTGGCCTGCAGGACTTGGCCATAGTCCGCCCGACCTTTTCGACAACACCCTTCGGCAGTACCGAAGTCCGTCAGAATCCGGCTCCTGACAGCATCGAGGATATTGGTTCAAAGCTGTTGGTGCAATTTGTCCAGGTTGACTACAAAGTCTTGCACTCATGATGAAGTGAGGTCACATTTGGGATGAATGGTGAAATTGGGATAATAGCCTTTATTGGCAAAGAAAGGCAAGACTCCAGTGGTGGCACTAGGAGTGTTGTTATAGGCAAACTCTGCAAGGGATAATAGCAAAGCCCAGTTGTCTTGTTGATAGTTGCAATAGACACGAAGGTAATGTTCTAATGTCTGATTAGTATGCTCAGTCTGGCCATCGCCTTCTGGATGATAGCCTGAGGTGAAATGCAACTTCATATCAAGAGCTTTCCTGAGAGAATGCCAGAAGTGGGACACGAATTCCAAGCCTCTATCTGAAATGACATGGGAAGGAATTGTAGGGAAATGAGCACTAATATATCAATGCAACTCAAGTAGGTGCACAAGGGAGACACAGACTAAATTAAATAAACTCCTCAGTGTGGTCAAGCACTCTGTGTCATTTGAAAGAAACTACCTAAATTAAATAAAAACTACAAGTTGTTAGACATAATATTTATTTTACAATTATATTTGCTCACCTCCTCAGTGTGGTCAAGCACTGAGGAGAAGAAGAAATGCTCTGCGCGACAAACGCGAGCATATACAATACTCCCAGTGATGTCATATCTGACCGGGAGTGAAATAGAACGAACATTGACCGCACTGGCAACTTCCAGGTGGAATCAAAATACGACGTTAGCGTTGTTAGAAATACACGAATACAGGATTTTTAGTCGTGGAAAAATGAAAAGAAAATTAAAGAGACATAAGAAAAATGTACCGATAATTCCTCATCAAAGAAATGAGGAAAACTGTCAAGTACACGTACCGAGGTCCCATTATTTGCCAGTGCCGACCAAACAACCATCCTACGTCCATGTACAAGCATCCACACAGCATGCATAACGCTTGATACACCGGTCTCAGTTCGGTACATCCGTCATCCACATTCCTCGGCCCGTTTCACCTCGGGACTCCTGTCCTTGTATTATCCTTGGACGTGACCTCATTGTTTTATATCCGGCCACTCCTTATTGTCCCATTTCGAGTCGCGATCCTATTATACTGTCTTTTATTGTTCTATCCCCGCTTTGCATTCCTTATTCTAATTTTGTTCGTTGTGGACAACAACCACATGCTCTGCATACCTTGTTGTCCCACATTCCTTATTCCACATGTTGCTTCTTAACCTATATAAGTAGGACATGCATGTACATACTTCCTCATTCTGGGTATCGACTAGGCTTAGGCCCTTCTACCTTCTTCTCTTCTGTTAAGTCCTTGACTCGGGCCGGCATCCCCCTGAGTATCTGTCTGTCGCAAATACAGGGCACGCATGGCAAGTAGGGCGCAACGTACGAGTACGTTGAAGCCAACGCCACTACTCTTGGCCTGCAGGACTTGGCCATAGTCCGCCCAACCTTTCGACAACACCCTTCGGCAGTACCGAAGTCCGTCAGTATCCGACTCCTGACAAAAACCAATATTATTGTTTTATGTTAGGCTTGATTTGTTGGAATAATCCCAACAGGAATGTCGTGTTTGGAGAATACATGAAGTACAAAGAGTTCTGCAAGTTGAGTGGAAGTGATGGTAATGGAAATGGGAATGAACATAGACTGTTTGGAAAAGTGGTTGATGATGACTAGGATGGCCATGAATCCTGAGGATGTGGGAAGCTGTTCAATAAAGTCCATGGATATCAAGTTCCAGGGTTTTTCTGGCACTGGAAGCTGTTTGAGCAATCTATAGGGCTTATGTTATTGCAATTTATTCCACATACACATCATACAGGATTTGCAGTAGTCTTTGATGAATGACCTCATGGCAGGCCAACTGTAGTTACATCTAATGAGGTCTATGGTTTTGTTAATTCCAAAGTGTCCAGAAAGATGTGATCATGCTTATGTTGTAACACACATAAGCATAAGTCTTGTGCCTTGGTGTCAAGCCTGCAACACTGAGTACCGACTCACTCAGTAATACCAACCAACTGGCCCTTACCCACATCATCTCGCACTACCGCGTGGCCTCAGCTTGGTATACCCGGTATATCATATGGACCACTCCTCTCATCCATCCCTCTTCATTGTTCCTTCACCCCCTATCCACTCCTTAACCCATTTCTCTCAAACAACATGACGGCCACTCATTGTCCTAGCCACTGCCATTGTTTTATCTTGGGCCATCCTCGATTGTTCTATTCCCACCCACCATTTCATTATCTTATTCTCAGCCATACTCTATTATTCTAATTCCGCTTACATTCCTTATTCTATTTCTGATCACTGTGGACAATGCCCCCATGTGGTTACTTCATACCTTATTGTCTCCATTCTTTACACCACCCTGTTCCACATCTTGCTTCTTAACTATATAAGTAGCGGGATGTATGTAGATAGTTCCTCACTCAGAATATCGATTGATTCACACCCCTTTGTCCGCTTCCTATTTCTAAAGTCCTTCGCTCGAGCCGATGCCCTCGGCATCCTCACAAAGCTCCTCTCACTATCCAAATTAGTGGCACACATGGAACAGCAGGGCACAATGCACGAGCACGTTGAAGCCTAGCCACTCTGAAACAGTTTGTAGGACTTAACCGATATCTCAACATCACCGAATCCTGACACTCGGGAATGTAGATGCAATCATCAAATAGTAACAGACCATTGGAATTAGTCTGCCACTTCAGGTCATCATTATTCACGAGGTGTTTCTGGCTAAGGAGTCAGAAGGAAGATAATGTTTAATGTCATTCAGGATGCACTCAGTGTCCATAAGAGTCGAGGCCCTCAGTACAGGTTCGATGAGGGTCATGGCTCAAAGGGACATGGTCAACTGATGTTGAGAGAAGATGGGTCGAAGGTTCTGGGGATATTGGTGACATAGTTGCTCATCCCCTCCTTAAGGTAGATGTCCCATCATCTAGTGAGTGAATCAGGCTTAGTGCCCAAATGACCTAGTCTGAAATGAATGATGAGATTAAACTGAGAAAGGTATTCTGACCACCTAGCTTAATGTCTAGTCAACAACTTGGTCATTCAAAAGTACTCCAAGTTCTTATGATCGGTGATGACATTGACAGGGTTGCTGGAACCTTCTAAGTAATGACACCACTTTTGAAAAGCTTAGAAAATTGCAAGCAGTTCTTTATCATGAACATTGTAATTGAGTTCAGGGGAAGTGAAAGTTCAGGAATGAAAAGTGACAGGATGAAGCTCACCGTCTGGGGAGTGTTGAGAGAGTATAGCTGCTAAAGCATAATCTGATGCATCTGTCTCCACAATCAAGGGCAAGTCAGGAGTCCAATGAGTTAAGATAGGGGCAGACATGAATGCCAGTTTCAGCTTATTAAATGCATCTCTACACTCCTCACTCCACTTCCATGCCAGACCTTTGCGAGTGAGTCGAGTAAGGGGAGTCGTAATGGAGGAATAATTGAAAATGAATCGTCGATAGAAATTCACAAATCCAAGGAATGATTGGACATCTTTGACTTTTTGCGGCTCGGGCCATTGAGTGATACATTTGACTTTGTCTTCTGCCATCATAAGACCTTCAGGTGATAGGATATATCTGAGGTATTCATCGGACATTTGGTGGAAAGAGCATTTGTCTTCTCGAGCATAAAGGTTGTGTTTGAGTAATCATCGCAGAACTTCATGAACATGCTCAATATGCAAGGATTCATCATTGGAATAGATGAGGATGTCATCCAAATAGATGATGGTGCAATTGTCTAATTAGATTGCCAAAAATATCATTCATGAATCGCTGAAATGCAGCAGGGGCATTAGAAAGACCAAAAGGCATGACAAGCCACTTAAAGGATCCATAATGAGTCCTAAAGGCTGTCTTCCATTCATCCCCTTCAGCAATTTGAATGAGATGATAGGCATGTCTGAGGTTGATTTTGGTGTATATACGAGCCTTCTTGGGGGTGTCTAAGAGGTTGGAAATAAGGGGAAGTGGATAATGGTCCTTCTTTGTAATTCTGTTTAGACCATGAAAGTCTATGCAGAGTCACAGGGAGCCATCCTTCTTACAAATAGTACTAGGGCACCATGTGATGAACACGAGGGTCAAATGAAGCCCATGTTGAGGTGTTTGTCGATGAAATCTCATAGTGATTGGAGTTTGGATACTGAGAGGGAATAGATGGGACCAAGAGGGGGTGAATGCCATCCTCAAGGTTGATATTGAGGTTGTAAGGTCTATGAGGTGCTAGTGTATTACCCTGCTGTTTACTAAACACATCAGCCAAGTCATGATAGAATTCTGGAACATACTGTTTAATGCTATCCAGGTTGTCAGAAGAATTGACCGTAGTGGAGCCTCAAGCATATTTGTCAAGATCTGCAAGGTCAAGTTGAAAGGCTTGCAAACCTTCTAGTTTGCAAGTTTGAACAAATGCTTCTGCATTAACTAGGGCTATTCATGGTACCTCCAACTTTGGAGATGGTGACAGATTGCTTGGAAGCAAGGTGCTAGACTGTGAAGCTGTCAAGTACACATGCCGAGACCTGTTATTTTGGCAGTGCCGACCGAGCAACTATTCTATATCTACATCCAAGTGTCTACGCCGCATGCATATCACTTGGTACATTGGTCTCATCTCGGCACATCCACCACCCACATGCCCACTCCTCACCCCTCAGTCCATCCCACCTCGAGACTTCCTGTCCTTGTCTTATCCTTGGTCACAGCCCTTGTTTTATAGTTGGGCACTTCCTATTGTCCTATCCTTGGCCACATTCCTATTATTCTATCCTTCATTGTTCTATCCCCATTTCACATTCCTTCATTCTAATTTTACTCATTGTAGACAATAACTACATGCTCTGCATACCTTATTGTTTCACATTCCTTATTCCACATGTCACTTCTTAACCTATATAAATAGGACTAGGGAAATGCATGGGTCAGGCCAACCCACAAAGGTCACTGGGTCAGGTGTCCTTGGGTGTGGGTGCAGGTCAAGCCGCAAGCACCTGTGACCTGGGCCCAACCTGGGGCATCAACTCCGACACAAACACGATGAATGTGCCATATGCGCAGGTGACACCACGAACACAACATACACAATGTATGTGCACGTGCTGCAACGTATGCAACGCCTGTTACATGCACGCACCACAACATACGCAACATATGCAACATATGCGCATGTGCCATGATGAACGCAACGTACACAACGTATGTGCACGTGCTGTGATGAATGCGATGTACATGACGTATGTGTATGCACCATGATGAATGCGATGTATGTGATGTATGCACATGTGCCATGACGAATGCGATGTTCTTCCCCTCTGTTAAGTCCTCAACTTAAGTCAGCATCATCAGTATCCTCCTGAGTATCTGTCTGTTGCAAATCGGTGGCATGCACGGCAAGTAGGGTACAACGTACAAGTATGTTAAAGCCAATGCCACTACTCTTGGCCTGCAGGACTTGGCCATTGTCCTCCTGACCTTTCGGCTGTCCCGAAGTCCATCAGTACCTGAAGCCTGACAGAAGCGGCGGTTGAGGCCTGAGGTATCAGAGTGGTGGTCAGTTCTGTAGTCTTGAAAGTTATACTGACCAATACCCAGTCAATTGATGGATTGTAGTGGGTAAGCCAGTTGAAGCCACATACTGCGGAGCAACTGCCATCTAACAATGTTATGTAGAAAGTAATGTTCTGAAGTTTGCCGGTCAGAAATCAGATAGGCATTGTAGTGGTCTGAGTAATGACAGAGTTAGTAGAACCATCAAATAATTTCAACAGAATAGCAGCAACTGAATTAGTAGGCAAAGAATATTTTTTCACAACTTGTGATTCAATAAAGCAGTCTGAAGAACCACAATCTAAGAGTGTAACAAGAGGAAACTCAGAAATAAGAGAACAAGACAGATTAAGTATTAGAGAAGTTTTTGAAGTCTCAGAAGTAGAAGATACACAAGAAATAGGAGAAAGAGTGTTCAAGAAGAGTACGTGAGAGAGGCTAATGCAATCCTCAGCTCATGCATTTCCAAGGTTGTAGCTTATTTTTTTGACTCCGTTGTCATATTGTCTTTGGCATTGGTGTTGGATATGCTTGCCTTGGTCACACATGCTTTTGTCGATTTTTTGTTGTTGGTGTTGTTGTTTTTGTTATTAGAAGAACAAGTCGATGATGATTGGGAATTGGATTTGGGACAGTCCTTGACCATGTGACCTTTTGAAGCACACAAGAGGCAGAGTCCTGCATCGATTCACCTTGACATTCTTCAGGCAACAGCTTCCCATCTTTTCCGAGCTTGGAAGAAATGTCATTAGCATTGTTGTTATTGTTGGAAGACTCATTGTTGCCATTTCTCTTCCCCCCCTTCTTACTTTTCTTGTTGTTTGAGTTGTTAGAGTTGGAGGAAGACTGGTTGTTGTTGTTAGAGTTGGATTTAGATGAGGACCTGTTTGGTTTTGCAGGCATTCTGAAGTTGTCAAACTCCTTGCATTCCCAGTATCTGCTGTCAATATCAAGTGAGTATTATCTGAGTTCAGTGAGAGTTTTGAATCAAGGGAAGTGAAGGAGGCTGTCCTTGATGCACATCTGGCCAACCCTTTGTATGTTGCATGTGTGAGGGCAGCATCATTCCACTGAGTGCAAATAGAGGCTTGGGCAAAATTGATGAAGTATCATGCCACACGATGGGTATCCTTCATGACTATCTTGCTGAGCTCAATTTCTGCTTGCACAGTGCTGTTGAATGGACTGAATTTGGTCTCGAGTTCTTGACAAAAGTCTCTCCAGACCTTAAGCCAGCTAGGCTCAGGTTGGATTTCACCTAGAATAGCAGGTTCAAAGTACTGAAGTGCAGGGCCTGTGAGGTACAAAATAGCATACTGGACCCTCGACGCATCCTTCAGGAATGCAGATGGGCGGTCTTGAAAGTTCAGCATCCATTGTAAGAAGAATGGATAAACAATGGTGAGGTTCAGAGCAGGGCATGACTTCAACTTGTATGTTATACCCACCAGATCCTACTGGTCTCTAATTTCAGAATAGCAAGACAGAGAAAAGCTTAGTCGAGAATCAAAGTCGATTATCTGACTGAGGACTGAACTACTGAAAATACATGATCTTTATACTACTTTCAAATCCACTAGGAGTTGACTAGATTCCTATAATAGATAAGAAAGCCGAGGATCGTGAAAAGCGAGAACAGAAATACTACATCCCAAATCTTGATCTCCTCCATGACATTGGGGGGTGACATGTCACCCCAATTCCCAATGGAGTTACCCTAAAGAACGTAATAGCAGATCAGATATAAGAGACTGAACAGAATTGTAAATAAATGAAAGTAGAATGGAATGTAAATGAAAGGATATTAAATGTAAATGAAGACAGAATGGAATTGTGAGCATATGGAGTGTAATGTAAATGAGTAGAGTGAATTGACAGGAGCATGTGATGCCAAGATGGATACATGAGGTGCATATAGTCTGTGGGCTGAGTGTTAAATCCATGTGTCGGCCCTTAGCTAGAGGCTTCCGAAAGGATTTCCAGAGGGTTCCGAGTGGTTTCCGAGGGGGGTTTGCACTCTGGAGGTGGAGGGGACTGAGGGTTGGGTTTGGGATCGGACTCAGAATGGGGACAGAAAGATGGGAAGCGCCGGGGGTCTTGGGACTGTTCGTGGTATAGGGTGGTACGAGGGGTTCAAGGTCGCAGGGACTTGGCTTCAACTTATGTGTTTCACCCTCCTTGATCATCTGTCCCTAATTTTGGAAAGTCAGAAAGTTTACCAGAACTTAATCGGAAACTACAATGCAGAATTAAGTTGATATTCATACTGGCGAATAGTCCAGTCGACTGGTGACTTACAGTAGGGGACAAAACCATTCAAGTGTTTTGAACATTTGTGTTGTACTGTAAATAACGGGAGAATTACATAATCAAAAAATATGAGGTAATTAGTGGAGATAGCCCTGCTTCTGAACTTGTTGTCACAATCAAGATGATTATGTAACTCTCAATATTCATTGAGATATTAATTATTTAAAAAAATGAAGCATTTGAACGGTTTTGTCTCTCACATTTTTTAAACAAGAAATGGTATATATCAGTACTTGGTAAAGCCCTCATTTGCTCTCATCACTGCCTGCACCCTTCTAGGCATGCTCTCAATCAACTTCTGACACACCTCTGGCTCTATCTTCTCCTATTCCACTCCAATCCTCTCCTATAGCTTATGCACTCCACTAGGGGGGTGTTCATAGTCAGAAAAGCACTTTTTGACAATAGTCCAGAGGTGTTCAATGGGGTTTAGATCAGGGGACTGAGCTGGCCACTTCATGACCTCATAGCCATGGTCAGAAAACCACTCAGTGGCCTTCTTGTACGTGTGCTTGGGGTCATTATCCTGTTGAAAAATAATGTCAGTAGAATCTTTAACATAATACTCCAGGCTAGCCTGAAGCTCATCATCTAAAATCTGCCTGTACAACTCCCCATCCATCCTTCTATCAATTTTGGCAGCATAGCCAGGTCCTTCCCACAATATACAACCCCATACCATGACAGAACCTCTACCAAACTTCAGTGTTCCCTCAACTAGCCTATCATTCAAAGGCTCTCCAGCCTTTTTGTATACCCATCTCCTTCCATCTGACCCCAATTGATTGATTTTGGTCTCATCTGACCAGACAACATGCTTCCAGTCCTCTAGAGTCCACTCCAGATGAGCTTCTGCAACCTCCTTGCCTTTCTATACCTTACACTAAGAAGTAGCTTCTTTCTCTTTACAACTGCCTTCATCTCAGCCTTCTTCAGGTTTCTCCTTACAGTCTTGGATGTCACTGGTTCATTGAGAATGTTTTTGAGCACCTGGATACCCTGGGTTGCATTCTCAATCTTCCCTCTTTGCATGAGCGATATGATATGGTAGATGTTGGAGGGGGATATCTTGGATGGGTGACCACCAGTGGCCTTGGATATATCAGGACAGTGTTTCCTGTGAATGGTAGAGATAGATCCAACAGAGACACCAAGGTAAGAGGAGATGTAGTGGCTAGAATGACCAGTTTTGAGCAATTAGATGATAGAGTCAACTTTAGCAGCAGAGAGAGGCTTCATGGTTCTGAACAAGGGATGTTTGGCTTTGTTTGGACAGAAACAAACTATAAAAAGGTTCACACAATGTCACATGACAAGTCATGTGATTTCCAGCCCTGTATATACAATTTATTGCATTAATAACTGTAAGGGACAAAACCGTTCAAATGCATCATTTTTTTAAATAATTAATATCTCAATGAATATTGAGAGTTATATAATCATCTTGATCGTGACCACAATTTCAGAAGCAGGGCTATCTCCACTAATTACGTCATGTTTTTTGATTATGTAATCCTCCTGTCATTTACAGTACAACACA
>QLPG01007758.1:2876-13889 GCA_003314385.1 Gomphus sp. MG54 | reverse complement strand
CTCACTGAAGGTGCTCTCAGCAACGGCAAATTCGATTTTAGGCGACGACATCGATTATCAGTTCAAGTGCAAAAGTTTCTGCTGAAGACTGACGTCGACTACGTGAGGTAAGTCGAAAGCCAAGAGTATGTGACGTGGCAAGCACTGCGTGCGAAGACGTCCTTCAACATGCTCAATCTTGTCATAGACATTGTGGCCCATTTCTCACGCTCAGACACGTGGCCGTTCGGTTTGGGTCGCAAATTGTTATGGGCTGTCCTGTCGTTCTTCCAGACATGTATGAGAACACCATTCATGGGTCTGTCCTAAGTTCTGTACGCAACTGAGCGCCTCCCATAAGCGTTTCGTACTGAGCTGTCTGCATTATGTAATCCCCCTGTAATATTTCGCCCCCTTATAGCAAGGACATGCTTCACGTATCGTATGGGCTCCAGTGTTCCTACGCACGTGTTGGAATATTGTGTTACCGTATCCTTTATTCTTCTCCTTATTGTTCTTATTCTATTGTTCTCATTGTTCTGATTGTTTTTTGTCCCACTCTGGTTCCACATTCCATTAGTATAAAACCAGAGTTGTTTCCTAGATTTCCCTCAGTCACATTCCCATTTACACCACTGAGGTAAGACTTACATTCTACATGCACTACAATTCAATTACTTACTTACAATTGTACTATAGTCATACACATAGGTAGAGTGTAATTGAGTCGCATTGCCATTTACACAACTGAGTTATATGCATAGGTTTCTACAGCATGTGCTACCACCAAACGAAGAATGCAGAACACAGATTGGGTCCCAAATACAGTAGGGGACAAAACCGTTCAAGTGTTTTGAACATTTGTGTTGTACTGTAAATAACAGGTGGATTACATAATCAAAAAATATGATGTAGTTAATGGAGATAGCCCTGCTTCTGAACTTGTGGTCACAATCAAGATGATTATGTAACTCTCAATATTCATTGAGATATCAATTATTTAAAAAAAATGAAGCATTTGAACGGTTTTGTCCCTGTTGGGGATTTGGGAGTATCCCCTATCATTTCTGGTCATTTTTTCGAGCTTAATCAGTCTGCATATGTCCAAACCTCTTCTAACAAAAATATTCACTTGAAACTGCCATATCTTGGCAACAAAAAAATATAATAATATTTTTGGCAGGCCAATCAAGAGTGAATACCTCTAGTAATTAACTCTTGATTTGCAAGAAGATTGAGCCAACAGATAATCATAAAAATATGTATATTTTCGCCTATCTATGTATGGATCCACAAGCCACAACAACTATGGAACCAATATTCAAACCTATTGTTAAATCCACATGTCGGCACTTAGCTAGAGACTTCCGGAAGGGTTTTCGGAGGGTTCCGAAAGGTTTCCGAAGGTGGAGTTCGTATTCCGAGGGTGGGGTGAAGGATCGGAATCGGGATCGGAATCAGAGCAGATGGAAGTCAGGAATGCCGGGGGTCTTGGGACTGTTCACGGTATAGGGTGGTACAGGTGGTTCGAGGTCGCAGGGACTTGGCTTCAACTTATGTGTTGCGCCCTCTTCGATCGTCTGTCCCTAATTTCGGAATGTTGGAAAGTTTACTGGAAATTAATTGGAAACTACGACACAGTATTAAGTTGATATTCCTACTGGCGAATAGTCCAGTCGACTGGTGACTTATATACATATATCTAGTTCTTGTACTATCTTTTACCGAGTAAAGACAAGGGGGGGAAGAGAGTACAAGGGGCAATATAAAATGGAGAACAAGGAGTGAGGTATGCGATGATCCTGCACATTGTCTATCAAAGGAGTGGAACCTTGACTTTGGAGTCTTCGGAGGTTCGGAAGCACAGAACCTCGGAATATGTGTTGGACATCCAGAAATCGGTTATTCAGACTTGAGCGATCGGAAAGGTCCCAGAAATGGCACGGGTGGTTGTGGGGTGTAATGTGGGTTTGTTTGGCGGCATGGGCCATAACACCTATGAAAAAGGCTCCAATTTTCTTGCTTAAGTTCTCAGTCCACAATGTACAACAAATTCCTGGACTTATATAATACAAATTACATAAATGGTCAGTCCAGAAGCATGGCTTACATAATATTAATATTTCGTGACATGAACAGTCACGAAAGTACCAGTTGTGGGAATATTATATTTCTTTATTGTAAAAGTAGATACAATAGTGACACAATGACTCCTCAGGCTTCCAAAGCATTCCAATACTTTCCAAACACCTCCACAAGCTTCATGAAGGTATTGCCTTATCAGGAGATTATATAATTAGCTTAGAATTAGTATAAACCAAGGCAAGTCAAGTTCTCCAACAAGATGCAGGCAATTATTTTCACCCATCTTAATCCACAGGATTAAATCAGTGCTAGCAGCACTCTCATAAGTAGACCGAAGTCTGCTTAGGTAACTGGTCCAAAGACCAGAAGCCACACTCAACAACGGGTCCAAAGACCTGTTGAATGAGGTTCGTTCCAAAGAGTGAACCTTAACCTTGCTACCAAACTGGCAGGCTACCTCTTTAAAAACTACAGTCAGATAAAAAATAGAAAAGTGGAAATAAATCTAAACCAGTCTAGAACTAATAGTTTAACACTCTTAAACTATTAATTCTATACATAACGAACAGGATACCTGACAAGACCCCCCTTAAATATTCTCTTTGGACAAACGACCCAGATCAGAATCAATAAAGATGCACAGCTATGTGAGATCTCATTAAACCTTTATTGCAATACTCTTATAATAATGGATTACGTGAATCTCCAGAGTATAATCTCTCAATTGGGTTCTCTGTAAAAATAGCCAGTGCAAGTGTATTTTATTCTCCTCCTGCATCTTGTTGGAGAACTTGACTTGCCTTGGTTTATACCAAAGTTTTGTCACTGCTTCTTAGGTTCCAAAACAGTCCCTCACATTTTTTAAACAAGAAATGGTATATATCAGTACTTGGTAAAGCCCTCATTTGCTCTCATCACTGCCTGCACCCTTCTAGACATGCTCTCAATCAACTTCTGACACACCTCTGGCTCTATCTTCTCCCATTCCACTCCAATCCTCTCCCATAGCTCATGCACTCCACTAGGGGGGTGCATAGTCAGAAAAGCACTTTTTGACAATAGTCCAGAGGTATTCAATGGGGTTTAGGTCAGGGGACTGAGCTGGCCACTTCATGACCTCATAGCCATGGTCAGAAAACCACTCAGTGGCCGTCTTGCACGTGTGCTTGGGGTCATTATCCTGTTGAAAAATAATGTCAGTAGAATCTTTACCATAATACTCCAGGCTAGCCTGAAGCTCATCATCCAAAATATGCCTGTACAACTCCCCATCCATCCTTCCATCAACTTTGGCAGCATAGCCAGGTCCTTCCTACAATATACAACCTCATACCATCACAGAACCTCCACCAAACTTCAGTGTTCCCTCAACTAGTCTATCATTCAAAGGCTCTCCAGCCTTTTTGTACACCCATCTCCTTCTATCTGACACCAATCGATTGATTTTGGTCTCATCTGACCAGATAACATGCTTCCAGTCCTCTAGGGTCCACTCCAGATGAGCTTCTGCAAACTCCCTCCTTGCCTTCCTATACCTTTCACTAAGAAGTGGCTTTTTTCTCTTTACAACTGCCTTCATCCCAGCCCTCTTCAGGTTTCTCCTTACAGTCTTGGATGTCACTGGTTCATTGAGAATGTTTTTGAGCACCTGGGTACCCTGGGTTGCATTCTCAATCTTCCCTCTTTGCATGAGCGATATGATATGGTAGATGTTGGAGGGGGATATCTTGGATGGGTGACCACCAGTAGCCTTGGGTATATCAGGACAGTGTTTCCTGTGAATGGTAGAGATAGAGCCAACAGAGACACCAAGGTAAGAGGAGATGTAGTGGCTAGAATGACCAGTTTTGAGTAATTGGATAATAGAGTTAACTTTAGCAGCAGAGAGAGGCTTCATGGTTCTGAACAAGGGATGTTTGGCTTTGTTTGGACAGAAACAAACTATAAAAAGGTTCACATGATGTCAAGTGACTTTTCATGTGATTTCCAGCCCTGTATATACAATTTATTGCACTAATAACTGTGAGGGACAAAACCGTTCAAATGCTTTTTTTTTAAATAATTAATATCTCAATGAATATTGAGAGTTATGTATTCATCTTGATTGTACCACAAGTTCAGAAGCAGGGCTATCTCCACTAATTACATCATATTTTTTGATTATGTAATCCTCCCGTCATTTACAGTACAACACAAATGTTCAAAACACTTGAACGGTTTTGTCCTCTACTGTAAACCACACCCTCTTGCCTCTTGCCTCTCAAATGCTAAACAGTCATCTTGCTCCATCAGTGTGGCAACCTGGTTGTGATTGGGGCAAAATGTAAACAATGCAGCATTGGAATGATGTCTTTGGATATGGTGACCAAATCAGACATGCCAAAACTGGTCCAGTCTACTGTTATCCATGATCTGGTTCTGTTCTTGAGTAAATCATGATCAGCAGGATTGAGAATCAATAATTGCCAATAGGGGACAAATAGTTGCAGTTATATGTCTAGCTTGTGGCCACAGTGAATGAACAAGAAGTTCCAATGTGGTTGCCACAGCTAGAAAACAAAAAACTCAGCAGAGGGTGTTCGAATTATACTAATATTTATACATATGTGAAACTACAAGGGCTTGAAAAGTATACAAAATTTCTAATACTGCTATTATTATTTGCAAATATCAGTATACCTCTATGAGCAACACAGCTGGCAAAGCCAATGGAACAGAGCTAGAAATAGATTGTTTGCATGATTGTTTACAATCATGGATACTATTAGGATTTGGTGATACTGAGATAATTGGTTGAGTCCTACAAGCCGTTTCGGAGTGGCTAGGCTTCAACATGCTCATGCGTTGCACCCTGCTGTTCCATGTGTGCCACTAGTGTGGATCGGGAGGAGTCTTGTGAGGATGCCGAGGGCGTTGGCTCAAGCGAAGGACTTTAGAGATGGGAAACGGACAAAGGGGTGCGAACCGATTTGATATTCTGAGTGAGGAACTATCTACATACATCCTGCTACTTATATAGTTAAGAAGCAAGATGTGTAACAGGGTGGCATAAGGAATAGAAAACAATAAGGTATGAAAAAACCACATGGAGGCATTGTCCACAATGATCAAGAATAGAATAGGGAATGTAAGTGAGATTAGAATAATAGAGGATGGCTGACAACAAGATAATGAGGGAGTGGAGGAGGAAATAGAACAATGACGACTGGAGATAAAACAATAGGGCCATGACCGAACAATAATGAAGTAGTAATATGTTTCAGGGGGAGCGAGTCAAGGAATGGATAGGGGGTGAGAGAACAATGAAGAGGATAGGATGAGAGGAGTGGTTCAGACGATGTACTGGGTGTACTGAGCCAAGGCCACATGATAGTGCAAGATGATGTGGGCAAGGGCCGGTTAGTCGGTATTCCCGAGTGAGCCAGTACTCGGTGTTGCAGACTTGACAGATACAAGATAACACAATATTTTTGGATGACACATGGGATTTAAAAAAAGATATAAAGAACCAGATAGTTTTCTCTTCTTTGTCTTCTATTTCTTCTCTTCTGGCCCTGAAATAACATGAGGGAGGAGCCAAGGAGGACTCACAACCCTCTCTCACATTAAACCCTTGTTTCCAAAAGGGTATTAGTCAGGATTATATGACACCAATCATCGCTGTTCATTTTCCAGCATTAATATATTGAGATACATTTGTTATGCAAGCAGTGTTATGTTAGTGTAGGTGCACATGATCACAAACTTTATTTGGAGTAATATATAGTTGATGTAGTATTACATAGTCTATCAGTTATTTGTACCCAGCACTCTGAAGTCAGGTTTTCACCCTCCTCTGTATCCTCGTTGGGGAATCGCATGGGTTAGGCCAACCTGTATGGGTCACTGGGTCAGGTGTCCTTGGGTTTGGGTGCAGGTCAAGCCAAGAGCACCTGCAACTTGGCCCAACTGTTATGGTCCATGCCTCAGACAGATCTAATTAATGACTAATACCATTCCCAGGAATTTTCCAGCTGCAATCATTCTAGAATGAACCTCATACCAACCTTCCCATGATTCCTCTCCTAAACCCACAGTTCCAAAATCCCAAAGTTCTGTGATTCCACAGCTACAATTCTGGCCCTACAGCAGGCATCTCAAAGGATCACCATGTACCTTGTTCCCTTGTTCTCTCTCCTTCCATTGACCCCTTGTATTTCCTCCCTCCACTTGTCTTTAGACTGGATAGTAGAAAATACAAGGAATAGTTACATGTATATAAACCCCCAGTCAACTGGACCTATTTGCCAGTATGAATATCAACTTAATTTGCATCCCAGTTTTGACTTAGTTTCCAGCTCACTCTGACTTAGTTCCTCATATGTTTCTGACTTTCTGAAATTAGAGACAGATGATTGAGGAGAGTGCAACACATAAGTTGAAGCCAAGTCCCTCTGACTTTGAACACCTGAATGACTGGGTTGTACAAGTTTAACACTGTAATCGACCACACCCTAAGTCCCAGTGCTTTATCATCCACTTTCCATCTCTTGTCCTCAACCTTATGACCTTCAACCCCCTATGTCTTTGGAACCTCATTTCCCCTACAGAATCCTTTATAACCCTATAGAATCTCTCTGGTATTATTAATTAAGCACTTGACACACAGATTTAACACCAACCCATGGTGTCATGCATGCATATATAACATGCATATACACACATACAACACAAATGTGCAATATGCACATATGCTGCACACATTGTACACATGCATGTGTGAGTGCAGCATGCACCTGATACCCATCCACCCATGGGTTGATGGGTGTGGGTTCCCTATAGGTTAGGTATCAGTCACCCACATTTGACCTATCTAAAAACAGGATGGCCTTCCTCTTCTCTCCCTGAGTCTCCCAATCCACTACATCCTCAGGTGGGAAGATGCATTAATGACAAATCCATTCCCCTGTCAACCCAGCCTCCTTGAGACCATTTATCACCCCAGCTTCATTTAAAGTAAGGTATTCATAGCATAGGTTAGGCCAACCTGCATAGGTCACCAGGTTGGGTATCCTTGGGTTTGGGTGTAGGTCAAGCCAAGAGCACCCACAACCTGGCTCAACCTGCAGCATCATGCATGTATGTACAACATGCAAGTGCACACATATGACAGGAACCCACCATACATGCATACATATGATATACACATGCCACATGCATGCTGGTGTGGTATGCACCTGACACCCATCCATCCATGGGAAAAAACCCATGGGTTGGGTACAGGTCATCTATATTTGACCCATACAGTAGGTGACCCATGCCATTCCCTAATCCTCTTACTCTGGTTTTGACTTCATATGATTTGCCTAATATCATAAGTGCCTGGCTGCCTAAGCATCCCTGTACAACATATGAGACCACTACAGCTAAAAAAATAAATAAAAAAGAGATGCAGTCCATCACACATTGCTCTATCACATTGAACATTGTGCTAGGATTTGTCCCCTTATTCCTGCCAATTCAGGTCTAACGTGTCATCACATGAGTTGTTGGTAGGTATATGTGCTGGTGTTGTGTCCTGATATATAGGTCGTTGGCTGGTAGACAGCTCTGTCATTAGGGAGTAGTATGATAGGAAACATTGCCAAAGATGTTATCCAGCCTACTTCATGACAGCTACATAGCATAATAGTATTATCATCCCTTGTTTGTTTCTTGTCTTTGCTACCTAGCTTCCTCCTCAGCCCATGGCTGGCATCCTCATGGGATCTGTAGTTAAACAGGAAGTGGCAGACAATTTCATCTGCTTTCTGATACCCTATTCCATACCTCCTCTACTCTCTCCCAAATTTGCCAAACTCCTACTCCTTAAGCCTGTTTTTTGCATGATCTCACAGGTGCTCAATAGGATTCAGGTCTGGAGACTGTGCAGGCCAGTCAAGGAGAGTGATATTGTTGTTTTCCATCCAGTTCTTGGCCTTCTTTGACTTGTGCTTTAGGTCATTGTCCTGTTGAAAAATTACCTGTTCCTCAGGAATTCCACTTTCCTCCAGGCTGGGCAGCAGGTAGTCCTCTAAAATGGATACAAACTGATCAGCATCCATCTTCCCCTCAATCTCTGTGAGCTGGCCAACACCATTCCATCCCACACACCCCTATACCATAATGTTTCCCCCTCCAAACTTGACTGTCCCCTGCACCTCTCTCTCAATCAATCCCTCCCCCTTCTGTTTCCAGACCCACTGCCTCCCATCTGACCCAAACCTGTTGATTTTGGTCTCATCTGACCAAATGACCCTCTTCCAGTCCTCTACAGTCCACTCTCTGTGCTTCAAAGCAAAGGCCAACCTTAGCTGTCTATGCCTTGCACTAAGGAAGGGCCTTTTCTTCTTTACCACAGCCTTGAATGAATGTTTCCTGAGGAGTCTTCTGACTGTTTCTGAGGAGACTGGGTGGGGGATAATTGTATTGATGTGTTTGGTGACCTGAGTAGCATTGGCAGCTCTGCCAGTAGCAATTTGTGATAAAATAGAATGTTGATCTCTAGAGGAAAGCTTGAGGGGACGACCTCCAGAGGAGCAGGGCTGGTTGATATAGAGAGTTCTGAGAGTCCTGGATACTGTAGACTGGCTAAGGCCAAGTCTTGAGGCAATAGTGCAAGTGGAATGACCATGAGAGGCCAAGGAGAGGATGTTTTCTTTTTGAGCAGAGGAAGTGGGGTACATTGGAGTGTAGTGAAGTTCTGGACATGTTGGAGGGGATTAAATACATTAATTTGAGTTCTCATGAAAGATAAGGTTACCATAGTAACCATCTATCCAGGATTGTATGTTATATAATAGATGGAGCGTCAGATTCTGATTGTTCTGATACCATCTCACAAAACTGAGTCAATGGGCCCTTGATTTGAATTGCCCATATCTTCATCACCCCTGATCGGAATTATATAATTTTTTAATGGTTGCATAGCCCTGATCAGATTTGTTCTTTGATGCACCAACACGTTTTTCCTATGTTTTTACATTCAAAGCTATTCAATAAATAGTCCAAAAGCACCAAACATTGACTCAGTTTTGTGAGTCACTATATGTACATGTGTAGACCAAGGGATACTGAAGCAAAATGAAATGAATATGAAAGAGTAAAGTAGAGCAAACATAATGAAACAAAGGGAAGTAAGTAAAAAGGATGTGATGAACCAAATGTACTGAAGCAAACCAAAATGTACATGAAAGACCTGTGACTTATATGAACGTTCAGCATATGTGGTATTATTATTTGGACTTCACTGAGTGAACTGAGCTCAGTGAATCATACTTTGAGAATATCTAAAAGTATATAAAAAACAAAACAGAAAGACCTAAACCAGAAAACATTAGAAAATTGAGGAAATAATCCTAAACTAGGGTAGAACTAATAGTTTAAAGTACTCAAATTATTAATCCTCCATGTAATTAATGAGACACCTGAGAACTCCCTTACATATTCTCTTTGGATGAAGACCTGGATCAGTATCATCCTACTTTATCTTGTTGGAGAACTTGGCTAAGCTTTATCCACACTAAAGTTTAATCACATACCAAAAACAAAAGATGTCCTTGTCCAATCATATACCAGTGACTCATACCTCATAAGTCATAATGAGCCATTTATAAGGTCATATGACAGGTATAAGTCACTGCTAAAATAGGAGTTTCAATAGAGACACAGTTCCTGAGATATGACTTATCTGGTTTCCTAGATACAACTCTGAAAATAGCGCTAAATAGGACTTTTAGACTGGTTCCTGTCAGGTTATTCAGGGCAGGAGTAGTGTATAGTCATCTTGGAGTATTTGCCTAATATTTGTAAAAGACAGGAAGTGTCTCAGACTATATTGTTTCTAGAGAGAAACTGGATGTACGATGTACTGGTTTGTATTGCGGATCGCACTTCCCAAAGTATTTGGATATGAACTTGTTCCTCGGGAAGAGGAGCAGGCGGACGGGACAGTTGATACGGTGGTAATCCCATTTTGTCTTGGTTTTTGATCGTTTACTGAGATAGGATGCAGTTTACGAGGGAGAAAATTCTGTAGTATGCCATCGCAGCTGGTGGGGGTATGTTTCTTGTTTGGTCATACCAAACGAGGTTTCAGCTCCTCGGGGATGTGAGTGTTTAATCAGGCAGGAGAATTAAACAGTTAGTTATTCAAATACACTGCATCTATTCCTGAAAAATGTATTATGCATCCCACCTCCGTGCCCACGTCTCCCCTGGAGAACGAACTTAGCCTGAGAAGAATAAATAAAAATAAAAATAGAGAAGCAGTGGGGTGAGTGTATTTCCGGCTCGCCCTCGCGCGTGAGATCAATGGAGTTAATGACTCCACCACTATCCAGTTCTCAATGAGAACAGGCAGTCCTTTGATCGACTTACTCCATGATAAAATACATGAGTAATTAAAGCAACGTGGTATATATATTATAAACAGGACATATGTAATCAAAAATATTGACTGGCTACCAATTGTTGTGTGAAATGGTCTATGGTGTATAAATTGAAGGAGTGGGATGGAAAGTGAGAACCCATGAACAAAGAGAAATTGTCCTTACATTAACACAGGGGGTCAAAAGGCTTGGGATATCCATTTACCCTACATCATGACAACCTGGTGCTCTGTGCCAAAGAGAAGCAGGAAATTTGAGCTACCAATATGAAAACCATAGCGATCTGTCATGTATAGAAAAAAAAGAACCCATCTGGGCAGCCAGGTTATCAACATCGACATGAGGGGCGCAAATCGCAAGATGTTGCAACCGTCCGGTAAATCTTGACAGTCGGCATGCTTACCCCCTTCTCGCAAGGTCATGGACCTGGTATGGGTATGGTGGCGTGTGTGAGGGAGGAGGATATCGGTGTCTGCGGGAGTTCGCTTGTAAATCTCTCTCGCTTCAGCTCCGTGATGATATTGAAAAGTGGCACCTGAAT